>JBBPMK010000030.1:47138-124229 GCA_038090295.1 Boletus semigastroideus | reverse complement strand
TCGGTTTCCACCCCTAGGACTTGCGCGCTTCCTTGCGTCTGCGTAGAACTGGTACTACGCGTCGATCATAGACCAGTTGGCATAGTCTGCCTTCCTGCGTTGCGTCGACCCCACCTTAGGCCCACCATCGCCTTACGAGTGGCTCTATCAAACGGGCATCCCATTTCGCTCAAGTCTGCTTGTTATCACTTCGCAGGACTTCGGTTCGCAGTGAGCGTAACAGCCTCCGCCTTGAGCCACCATCATCTCGGACGGACCTTATCAAATGGGCATCCACCGCCTCTAGTCGTCAGGCCGCTTTCTTGGGTAGCTGCCTGAGCTAGTCGTATAGTATCCCCTAGATCTTCCCGCTCAGTCGTCTGACTTCCTTCTTCACGTTACCACGCTGGTAGGGGTCCACCGTCATCAAACCCCTCCCCATCGCGCATCTCTCCTCCTTACTCAGGACGTGCTGGGCATAGGAAGTCTACACATCTAGGATGAAGCCACTCTTTGTTTCCTCACTTCGCCGGACATCAAGAGTTCGCAGTGAGCGTAACAGGAGTCGCGCTTGATGCTATACGTGCACTGTATGCTGAGTCTGTGGCTGAGGGGGTTGGAGATGGTAGCATGATTGTTTCGATCACTATGAGGCACTTTTCTAATGCCATATTTGATGATTCATCCCCTCCGTCCTCTTTGGCAACCTTAGCGTTCTTGTTCCCCTTCCCTTTCTTTTTTGGCTTGGTTTTCCACCTTGGGCCTTTGCCTTCTTTTCTGCCACCTTTCATCCAGCAATCGTCTTTTGCATGGCCTTCCCTCCTGCAATTTGTGCAGAATTTGACATTGTGGGCATGGGCGGTCTGCTCAAGTGCGGCAAGTGCTGTTTCAGGTGATGTGGCAGTGTTGGCTGGTGTTTGGCGATGTTTCTCCTCAAGTATTTCCGACACGACGCCAGATAGTGTAGTGCTCGTTTTGTCAATTTTTATGCCCTTGACGAAGTAATCCCATGAGTTAGGATCTTTGTGGTCGCATGGTAGTGTCGACAGCAGGATAGCGGCAGCGAACCAGTTGGGTATAACCAAAATCGCATTTGTGAGATACTGTATAGCTTCCTGATACTTGTTTATATGTGTCGACACAATAATGAGGGAGCCTTATGCAGCTGTACGGGGCTCATAACCTAATGAACTGTAAGCTCAGTCAAACATAGTGAAATGACTGTATTATGTACCTAATGAACTGTAAGCTAAGGTACATGTCAGTGAGGAACATAACAAGTGTAAGTAGATTGCATACCTCAGTCGAACGTAGTGAAACGACTGAGGAATGCGTTGAACTAAACGAGGCAATAGTAGAGACTGATGTGTGTGAGTAAATAACCAAAAAAGGTAAGCTAGTTGTCTATGTACGAAATGTAGCGTATGTCAACAGTATTTAGTCCTGGAGCTTTGTACAGAAGATGGCAGGCAACCACTCGTCCTCGGTAAACGTCGACTTTGTCCGTCGGCCGGTACCTCGGGACCTGGGTGCAGCGCAGCGGCCGACTTGCCCAGCGAGGCGAGGGTCAGGTGTTCTGCCGTCTACATATAGAGGCCGGTCAAGATACGGGAACAGGGGCATGCCGAGTCGACGCTCACCTAGGCGGGATAAGGAGATCCGGGAATGGTCCCACCACGACCAGTCAATGTCAATCACACATATTCATTTTTTTTGGTCGAGGTGTCAATGGCGTAGACACCAACCTAGTGACCATACTTGAATACCGCGGACACGGGGAGTACAGTGGTCAGCGTGGTGGACGATATGTAGTTTGGCGTCGCCTTTGCGGTCGAGGTCGACGACGGGTGGGGGCCCGGCGGAGGCGGATTTGTGGGAGGAGACGACGGGTCGCGACGCAGTGGATGTGAAGTTGGGCAAAGTTATTAACCCCCAGGCCGTGCGAACATGATGCTCTGTCATGTCAGACTCACACAACCAGCACTTGCACCGCCAATAAGCTCTGGGCAAGCCATAACATTCTACTTACCGTCATTCGCATTCAGTCATGCTTGCCACTACCGTTGACTGGTCAAGCAGGAGATTTGGTCCGTTCGATTCTTTGGTCTCCCTGAAATATGACAAGGTCCTCCCGGGTCCTCGATCAGAAAGTGTGTATCACGCGTGTAATCCATTGTATCAATCACTTCCAGGTACAACCCACTCCCTAGTAACAGATAAGTACCCTCGGGAGAGGACCAGGTCGGGAGCTACGGGGTATTAGGGAGTATGTGTTATCCAGGAGGTACAACGACTCCCAGGGCAGTTGAGAGACCAGAAATGCCTGCGGACTACGGTGAGGAAATCGACTATGCATTTCATTTCATTTGCTTTGTCATAAACTCGTCATTCTCAAATTGCCGAGCGGCGGCTAGGTGCCATGAGGTAGCCACGCTATCTACAGCAACTCAGCAACTCAAATAAGAACTTGAGCCTGGCTCCCTCGTTCTGCATTGAAAGTTGTATTTCTTTCTGCACTAATCCTCTGTTTGCGAAACTACGATTGCCCGTCGACTGGTACCTAATAACCGCGCCCACAGCAATATAAATGGCGCTCGATCGCGATAAATGGGTATGGAGCCAGGCCTGCTGTGCAACACTGTCCTCACCTCTCATCATGATGCATCAGTGGTCAACTGGCCGAGATGAGCCCGTCGAAGTCAACCAGCGCGCATTGATCGACAAGGTGCTTGCGCGCTACTCGGGTGAATTCACTGGTAAGCAATGGTGACTTGCATTCTCTAGTAGACGCTCAACGCGTGGACTATGGTAGTATTCCGAGAACTTCTTCAGAACTCGGATGATGCCCAATCATCCACAGTTGAGATCCGCTTCGAGACTCATAAATATCTTCTTCGGAAAGGCGGCGAGCGAGGAATTCATCATCCATCGCCGCCACAAGATTTCGACTCTGCATCTGTATGAGGACTCGGTTTTGTCACTCGTTATATGTCACTGACGACACTTCTCCAGGTTGCGCAGTGGACCTTCAGAAACAATGGCATTGCATTTAGAGACGAAGATTGGACACGACTACGAAAGATAGGTGGGTATCATACCTTTATCTTTTAAATTCTTGCCTTTAGTCCACTTATCATTATTCAGCGGAGGGAAATCCCGACGAGAAGAAAATTGGCGCTTTTGGCGTTGGTGAGTCTCATACGTCTCCTGAGAGATATGTCAATGAAACATCCTTTTGATTAGGGTTCTACAGCTTATTTTCGGTGACGGAGAGTCCCTTTGTGTCGTCCGGAGGTATAGTGTTTCGCATCCTCATGATAACCTACTCCAGACGTCGCTTCAGGGCATGCGATGCAATTTTACTGGAAGGACAACAAGGACCAGGTATTTTTTTTTTTCAGGGTACTGATGCTTCCTCTCATGTCGTTGTTCGTAGTTGAATGTCCGTCGTGGCGATCTTCCGACAAAAGGAGTCGCAGAGCCATGGACCACGTTCGAGATGTCACTGCGACAAGCTGCTCCTATGCCACCCTTGCTTGACCTTTTGCGATTTCTTGCATCGTCAGTCACATTCATGACACGCATGAATGATGTCAGCGTGTATTTCGACGAACATCGCATTGGTCATATCAAGAAGTCGTCTGGAATGTCTCAGGATGTCAATATTCCGAACACATTGAAACGATCCAGCGAGTCTAAGATCATGGATGTTAGATCAGTAAAGTCTCACTGTGAGTCTTCTTCCATCTACAGTATGTGTTCACCAACTATCTTCACTGTCAGCTATCAATATCAGGGTGGCATTCCGGCATGCCCCCAATACTTCCGGGGCTGTGCAGCTGACTCTTGCAGTACTCACTGCAGAAGTGGATGCTAGAGTGGACGAGACACTTTCTGCAGAACTCCTCCGGTCCACAAAGAAGAGACCCCCTGCGAGGGTTAAATATCACTTGATCTTCGTGGGTATTTGACATGCTGGTTCCACCTTAAGGCTAACAATGCAAAGACCGGGAAAGACAAATATGACCAGAATCTCGCTGACACTGAGAACCAACCTGCGGCGTGCAGAGGTATATTCCGCGGGCTCCATGCGGATTTAGATGGGTTGGTGATTGTGCCTTCTATGAGATTATTACTAACATACCAGAAGGGCCACGCATACGCGAATGTTCATTGTCGGTACTACTTCTAGTTTTCTACCCCTCTCTCAACCTTAATTCAGGGTCATGCTACTGCGCAAACGACCGGTATCGGAGGCCATATGGCATCATACTTCATCCCTACTGTCGAGCGTGAATGCATAGATTTCGTGTAAGCCAATTGTACTTTGATGTTTTTCAGTGCTCACAATCCATCAGAGACAGGAGTACAGCTAGTTGGTCTCCTCATTGTCGAAGTTCGTCTTTTCGCTGATGACTTGCTCATGGTCTAGTCTGGAACAAGGAACTGTTATATGTCGGAGGGTTCTTATGTCGCCTCATTTATGATTTGGAAATATCCGCCATTGAAAATGCGCTGGCCAGCGCGAGTGGCGGCATCCCTGGCCTCCAGCCACAGCGAGACTTGCAAGCAGTTTTTCTTCATATACTCAAATATTTCGCGTTTCATCGTTCCACACCCTCGCCGGAGGTCGGAGAATTACTCAAACTCTCGTTCTATGGATGCTCAAGCACGCCTTTACGAATGCTGTCATCCGTTGGTGTTCGCAATGCATCATCCATCAAAAAATACGATTCTGGCCTGGCGGAGTTCCTGAAGAACGTACCTATGCTCTCGTCGACCGTTAGCGAGTGCGAATCTACCATTCCGATTCTGCGGAACCAGGAAATGATATCCCCGATGACCTTCTCGGATATCGCACAAAATCTTCGTCTAAATCCGCTCAACGAGAAAGAGCTGGTCTCTTGTCTTCGGTGGTGGATAGGTTCAGGGCACAGTATATCAGGTGCTAACAGGACTCAGCTACTGGGCGTAACCGTCCTCAAGAACATCAATGGAAGTTCGACTCCATTGTCGTCCGTACACTATTTCATTGGTCCTCAGACCCTTGGAGACCACATTCCGCAGAACTGCCCGCTTCCCATCTCGGTCTTGCCGCAGGACGTCGCTAGGCAATTTAAGCCCGAGGAACTCGGTAGCTTTGGTTGGCGAGAGTTCCCGGTCGTCGACTGGCTACGTTATATTTCGCAACCTAAGGTCATGTCCACCAATCCAGAACATGACATCACCAGGTCAATTGATTGGGCCAGACATGTCCTGAGTGTACTCTCTCGTGTTTGGAAGACAGCCTCGAGCAACGATCGCTCTTCGGTGAAGGAGTCATTAGCAAACAAGGTCTGCGTCCCAACCTCCTGCGGTCTGCGCGCCCCGCAAAACGCATACTTCCCTGGGACGACCACCGATCTTTTCCGTGACCTTGAGCTGCCTACTGTCCAAATCTCTAGTGGATTTCATAATACCGCAGATGTCGAAGAGCTACTTTCATTCATCGGTGTTCGAAAGCACGTTGATCCGCGGCTCATAGTGGATCGGTGAGTTTACAGGATGCCTTCGTTCTGTGATTTTTCCTCATTCTCCTTAGAATGAGACAAACAGGCATTTGGAACACTCAAGGCCTCATCAGATACCTCGTCCAAGTACGAAAATCCGAACCTCTGACTCAGGACGAGGTCACTGGCCTGCAATCTTCGGCGATCTTTGCCAGAGAGGGTGCCCCATACGGCGCGAATCGTTTTTGTGCGAACGATCTGTATGCACCAACGGATTCCTTGCGACGCCTTCGGCTTCCTGTGATCAAGTGGGATGAAAACTCTGGATGGTCAGATCACTCGGATGAAGGTACTTTATTATTCGGGTGACTTCCATGAATGCAATCAACCTTTTTTATAGCTAGGTTATTGTTCGAGTTTGGTTTGCATCAGTATCCGCCTCTGGAGAAACTAATTGGACTGTGCTCCTCGGAAGACGTTGAAGTCAGAACCGCGGCTTTCCAGTACTTGTGTGATAATCTTTACTTGAAGTATTCCAACTACGATCCATGCAAATTCGCCGATGTTGCATTCGTACCTGGGGAGAACAACACTGGCTCACGACTCAAGAAGCTGGGAGATGTAAGAATCTGCTCCTTTATCTTGTTGTCGTTGCCGATGGTCCCTCCAGGTATTCTCGGGCACGCAGTGGAAAAGCCTTGGCTTTACAGTTCTACAGAAAGATTATCTAGAAGCACCCACGAACACGTTGGGGATACAACGACATCCCTCCCCCTCTATGCTTCTTTCTCGCTTGGAGAAGACGCCACCGCCGGACGAAGACACTGCCCAAAAGTGGTTTGAGATTCTATACGAACAGATATCGTGTGACTTTTCCCCTCTCCCCCCCTCCCTCATGCTTTACTAATGCCCACTCAGCTTTCAGCAAGGACCATCTGGCTTGTCTTTCCAAGTTACCGATAGTTCCGACAACCAGTTCAGGGGTTCAAGCACGATTAACTCCCACTCAGTGTTACCTTGCCAAAGGGCATCAAGACGATTTTTATTCCAAGCTATTTGTTTTCGTGGATTTCGGTCCCATCGCAAATCGTTTTTTGACTGCATGTGGGTCGCGGGAGGAACCCACCATCGCCGAAGTTGCAAACACCTTGGTTGGCGATCCAAAACGATTTTACGCGCTCGCTGGCGGGCACGAGAAGTGGGTATCCGGCGTTGCAGAGGATCACTGCAGGAGAACTAATTTGACGAAATAGATTCTTGACCCAGCTACGCAACCTGGCTGTGAACAAGTCCCGCATTCCGAGCAAGACTTTCATTGATATGAAACTTGGACCAATTTTGCTCAGCAGGAAAGTCGACAGTTCCGGGAGACCGGATCATTACACCGACAGACTGCGGAGTGCTGAAGAGATCGTCGTCGCTGACGATATCAATGCATCCCGCCTTTTCCACAATGCTATCTTCGTCGCTCCGGAAGAGGAGCTTCTCAAAGGTTCGCATGAGCTTCAATCCATGTTTTATCTCACTGACAAAGCTCAAAAGACTTCTATTTGTTCCTTGGTTGTAAACGACTTAGCACCGTCGTTCAGGAGCGATGCATACCCCTCGGCGAAATAGAGGATGCGGAGAGATCCTTGCACATGCGAACGTTTGTCCTGGAACGACTCACCCTATTCCTTCACGAGTGCACCCACGTAAAGCCCAACGTTACGGTCGATTGGCTCTCTGAAGGTGGAAACTTCAAAGTCAAGATTTGCAAGGAGTTGTCCATCTCCAAAACCCTCACCATCGGGGGCACCCAAACAACGCGGTCAATCGACGCGTCCGCAGGGGCGAACAGGCTTGATGGGGGGCGGATAGAACTGTGGCTGTCGAAAGGCTATGAAGAGCCTGACATGTATGAGTGCGTTACTGTGTTCTCTCCTCTGGCTTCAATGCTGAATTAAGACAAGGATTTCAATATCTCTGTGCCGCCTCCTATTCGGGACCGTCACAGTCAGCGAGTCTCTCCTCTTCACCATGATGCTTTCGACCGATTTGGAATCTTTGCGCCGAAGAGGCTGCGATGGTTCGTTCTGTCCATTTCTACCCGTGACGGGTAACTAATATTCGCGCGCCTCGTCCTGCAGTCGATCAAATCCTCAACAAACGTAAACCTGCCCAAGATGCTCCAGAGGGAGAAAGCAAGAAGAAAAGAGATGATACAGTGTCGGAGACATCTGAGTCGGCCAAGTCTAGTCATACCACAGAACCGGAGATACCCAAGTCGTGCAATGGCTCAAATGTTGACCTCCCTGCTCTAGGTCGTTATATGTCGGGGCTGGGATCATTACTAGATATACCCAAGTCGTGCAATAGCTCAAACGTCGACCTCCCTGCTCCAGGTCGTCGTACGATGGAGCTAGGACCATTACTAGAGATGCTCGAGTCATTTGACCACCCAAACCTCTGCATACCCGATCAAGACCGTAGCACGGGGCTGGGAACATCGTTTGGGATACCCAAGTCGTCAAGTGGTTCAGATTCCGACCTAAGCAGTACTAGGAGGCTGGGACCGCCACTGGGGATACCCAAAGGGTCAAATAGCTCAAACTCTGACCTCCCTGCTCGAAGCCGTATCATGGCACTGGAGGCATCCGAGCTGCCATCCACTTTAATGGAACATGCCCTCCGAGCCATTCAAGCTTCCTCTAGTATCACTGATGGATCTCCTCAAACACGGTATGGTCTTGGAACAGGAAAATCTCATGTAATCTCAAACTATTTGTCAGGAATCAACAGCATGTTCCACTTCACAACATCTGTAAGTTACAAGGAGTGTTTATTTCCATACTCTGACAGCTCTTCCAAGTGACTGATATGAATGTGGCAATCAAAGCATGTGATCCTGAAGAAGGTGATTTGCTAGTGATCAAGGAAGCAATGAATGATTGTTTCCATGGTGTGTCTGGAAAAACAAAGGAGCTGAAGCTTGTTGGTGAGGTGGTAGTGACTCCCCATGCCGAGAAACCCGGGGTAGTCAAAGTTTTTGCAACTTCTGGTATGTTAATCAAACTGATAGTGTCTTGGCTAACTAAGGAAGTGTATGCAGATATCCCAAACCTTGATACCCTCATTGTATCCAAACAAGGGTCCCTTGATCGTTTCATGAACATAATCATGCCCATTACCAGGATATTCAGTCTCTCTATGGCATTTTTGAATATTTTCTATGATACAGAAGAAGGATCCATTGCATTCAATCAAGATGGGAGCCTGTTCCTCAACCTGCAGCACTTTGAGGTCTGGTGTAAGTATAATTAATGTCACTGAACCCTAGAATGTTGAGTCAGATAATTTCAATAGATGATAAGGATGTTGAGAGGGGTGTTCAGCAATCAGCCCAAATATCATGGTTTGTCTTTGATGATTGTTGAATCATGGCTGTTTCTTGTGGATTAATGGCTCTCTACTTCAAGGTTCCTCACACTTGCCCATCAGATGACCCACAATCTGATCAAGTCACACAACTCTGAGCAGGCATATTGGTTTTCAGCACTATGTGAAGCAAACATCCCTGCCCTTTTGCAAGTTCTAGGATCATCTTAAATTTTAATGATTACTTGCAGCTTGTACATGGGATAGAATAAGTCTACATGTGTATGATGAGTCTTATATGTTTTATATCAAGGTTATTTGTATTTCCTTCCCAGCACTTGACAAAGAAACTACCAGAGTGGAACTTGGATTCTCAGTAATAATGTGCAGAGTATGATCTCTACCTCAACTGCATGTACATGACTGTAAAACATCTACTGCATTCTCATATATATGCTACAACACAAATTAAAAATGATGAGTGAAGGTCATCACTCCAATGATCATTAAACCCCTTCATGCATTAGTCCCTTATGCCAATGCAGTAAGTTATCTCTTCAACTTGGGAAGTGCAACCTCAAGACATTATGGGATCAAGAATACATTTCATCATGCACAGACAATCACTAGATGTACAAGATTCCAAGCATACCAAATATTCTCCTTTCAAAACTCTTCCTTCCAGACTTGAAGTTGGTGAGCTAATGCAGCCTAGTGTTCTCCTGTAGTTACATGCCAATCTAGAATAGAATTGTGATGTAAACAAACAAGACATTGAAACATGTGTTCAACCCACCATGCAGTTCTGCATGATGATCTTGAGAACCATGTCCACTTTTTCAGCTTCAGATGCCATTTCATATTGCACAGAATTATTCTGCAGGAATAATTCCAATCTAGTGGCTATGTTTGTTGTCTTGTACTTCTGTACAGCAGTGACAACTGGTTTAGCAACCTTTTGTTGGGCAAGATAGAAAGAATGCTCCAGGATAAGAATAGTCTCTGATATGAATGAATGAATATGTTTATTATGATACATATATTCAAGAATAACTGTACCAATTCCAGCTTGGACAATGTTTTTCCATGTAGTGAGCTTCATATTTGATCATCAACTGCTAAGGTCCCACAAATCAAATATTTCTACCTGGTCATGTGTGTTCAGAACTTGAACTTCATTTGTAGTGAGAAAAGTCTGTTAACACAATAAGTAATACAGAATTGGATTGTAAGAAGTTACACACCCTTTGCCGTTCAAACAGCTAATAAGAAAACAACAAGTAAGTGGTGGCATAGTAATACATATTTAGGACAAAAACAAACCTGCTGTAAAATTGTGAGTAAAAAGGGGACATGGTATTAAAAATAAATCCTCACTGTCTGGAAACTAATATAAAGAAGTTGTGATACACACTTAAATGGACAACCTACATCCTATTGAAAGATATTAAATAAAAATAAAACAATAAGAATCCAACATACCAGCTATAAAATTCAACAGCAATCTGAGGGAAAGTATAAAGGAAAGTAATAACCACTTACATACTACAAATTGGGTCAAAAATTCAATCTTTAGGACAACATAGCTGAGGGAAAAATACTTACAGTCTGGATGTCAGAGAAAGATAAATAATGAGTATGAAACATAACAATATATCAGATTGTAGAACTCACAAACTGTGATTATAGCAAAAATAAATCAGTTGACAGAGTCATATTCACCAATATAGCAAAATAACACTCACTGCCTATTCCCATCATTCAATAAAGTATGGGTATTAGCTTGATTATGCCATGTAAGAATGTATAACTGACCTCCTATAATTGCCAGATCAAGATGAAATGTTGGCATATCAGTCACCAATCTATCTCACTAATGAACTCACTTCCTATAATTACCAAAGTAGTAGAATAATCATGAACATAAATGATTAACATCCATGATGATGGTTATCAGGATGCCAAAATGCATAACTCACTTGCTATAATTTCCAAAGTAGGATGATTAGTGCATGAATTGTTAGCATGGCCACCAAGATGCCTTTTCGCAGTACTCACTCTCTGTGATTACAATATCCAGTCAGGATGATTATAGCTACCAAGATGCTGGAATGCACAACTAACCTCCTATATTTGTAGGATCATCATTTTGTTCAGCACAACTACAACAATCAACATGCCAAATACACAGCTTACTTGCTATGATTGCCAAAGCAAGATGGAAGTTGGTCAGAATAATCATGATCATTGAAGGTACAACTCACATCCTATGTTTAAAGTAGTATGGTGAAGATAGATCAGTACCACCAACATATTGGATGCCCAGCTTACCATCTATGATTGCCAGAGAAGAATAAATCATGCATATGAATTGGGTCAGCATGATGACAGCCAAGCATGCCCAAATCATCGACTTACTGCCTAATGAAGGGTGAACATAAATTGGTTAGCATGATCACACCTACTAATACAAGATGTATAACTTACCAGCTATGATTTCCAGAGCAGAATGAGAGTGGACACAATTTAGTCAGCATCACCAAACATCTTAAAATGTACTCACCCGCTGTCATTGCCAGAGAATGAAGAGTGGTTGTAAATTGTTACAGCCACTAATATGCCAAAGTGTACAACTCACAAACTATCATTTCCAAAGGACAATGGATGGTGATTATGAATTGGTCAGATCATAGCCACTAACATATCAGAACACACCACCCACCTCCTGTGGTTCCCAAAGCAGGATGTGAAGAGTGTACATAATTTGGTAAGCAAGGTTGCAGATACCAGAATGCACAGCTCACTCGCTATTATTGCCAGAGTAGGGTGAAGAGTGGAGATGAATCAGGATGATCACAAGTAGATATATCATGATGTACAACTCACTGACTATAATTTTGTCCATAGAATCACTACCCTGAACATACCCAAATGCATGACTCACTGACTGTAATTCATAGAGTAGAGTGGACATGAATGAGTTAACATATTCACAACCATCAATACTCCACTCACATTCTATCACAGTATTGATATAACAGGATGAAAAGGTGGACATGAATTGATCAGCACACTAAATGTCCAACTCACCAGCTACAGTTTCCAAAACAGTCAGCATGATTACATCTACCAATGTGCACAAATACACAACTTACCAACTATAATTGCCCAAGCAGGATGATTAGCAGAATCACAGGTACATGCTTAGATGCACAACTCACTTGCTATCATTTCCAAAGCCAGATAAGCAACAGACAGTGAGCACAATCAGCCACCAAGATACCAGAATGTACAACTCACCTCCTATATTTCCCAAGGTGAGACAAAGCATGACCACAAGTACCAACATGCTATGGTGGACAACTCACTCGCTGTCAATACCAAAACAGAGTGAAGAACTTATCAGCATAAGCACCAACATGCCAGAATGGACACTATACCAGCTATGATTTAAGGAAGAGTTGGCATGAATCAATTAGCATGCTCATAACTAGAAACATGCTAGCACATGACTCACTTTCTATTATCACCATACCAGGATAAGTAACATTCATTAAGTAACATTCAATCAGGATCACATCTACTGATATATCAAGAATGGACAACTCACCAGCTATTATTGCCAGAGTGGAATGAAAATTGGAAATCATGTTGGTCAGCAAGATCACAACCATCAACATCTGCAACTTACTTGCTATCAACACCAGATGAAAATAAGATTGGGAATAATCAGTCAGATGATTACTATCACTAATGTGCCAGAATGCACAACTCACAGACTATGATTGCCAGAGTAGGATAGTTAGCATAATCACAGCTGTGTGAAAATGCACCACTCACATTCTACAATTGGTACAGCAGAATGAAAAGTGGACATGATTGGTCAGTATAATCACACCTACCAACATGCCAAATGCCCAACTCACCTGCTATAGTTGTCCAAGTGGGATGAACATTTGTTAGCATCACTCACCAACATGCTATGTAATGTACAACTCACATGCTATCATTTCCAAATATGAATTGGTTAGCATAATACAATACTCACTGACTATGATTGTCAGGGTAAAATGGAAGTCAATATGATTGCCAAAGCAGGATGAAAAGTCACCATGAATTGATCAGCAAGATCACAACCACCAACACAGTAGATGTATAACTCACAAACTACATGTATTTCCAGAGAAATGGGGCAAGTGGACACAAATCAGTCAATGGGATCATGCCAACATGCCAGAGTACAACTTACCAACTGAAGAGTTAACATGAGTTGGTCAGCATGATCACAATCCCAAAACTGCAAGAATTGACAACTCACCTCCTATGAGCAGGATGAAGAGTGAAATTAGTAAATATGATCATAGCCAAGTGCTTGCCAGAATGCATGACTCACTGCCTATGATTTCCAGAGCAGGGAAATAAATTGATCAGCATGATAATACCTGAATGTCCAGCTTACCAACTATCATTGTCAAAGGATGGGGAGGGCATAAATTGGTCAATACAAGCATATGCACCAACATTTCAACTCACTGCCTATGATTTTCAGAGCAGATGAAGAGTGGACATGAATTGACCAGCATAACATTAACCAAATACACAACTCACTGCCTATGATTGCCACAGCAGGATGAGCATGAATGGTCAGTATGATCACTACCACCAGCTTGCCAGAATGTATAACTCACTCTCTATAATTGCAAAAAGTTAACAGGATCTGATTAGTACAATCACATGCACTAACATGCTAGAACATTCAACTCACTTCCTATAACCATACCAGGATAAAAGTGTGCACTGATTGATTAGAATGTTCATCAGCACACTCAAATTTGCACTCACTCCCTACAACCATCAAAGTCAATAATAAGATATAAAAGAAAATTCAACATACCCCAATATGTGGAAACCAATATGCAACTCTGGATAGTGTTACATTGTCCCCTGTATGGGTCTGAGATATCAACCTTAGTTGTAACAATTATATCAAATCATTGAAGCTAGGAATTATTTTCAAGAATAACCCACCATTGGGTTGCATGTTTGATGCACAGTGCAATATTCACTTCCTGGGCTGATACAAACAGCATTTGCAATACTTCTTCACTCAGACTTGCTGCTGTCTTTTCAAGCAGACCATTGCAATCCCCATGAGGCTTATGCAGGTCTAGGATACATAAATTAATGGTGAATGACATGATGAGCATATTGTATATAACATACAAACCTTCAAGCCGAACAAAGGACTTCGGGGAATATCTCATCTTAGAAAGACGCCCCCATATATCAGCGTTGTTAAAAACTTCTTCGGTGAGTGGCTTGGCCTTTAAAAGCAGCTCCTTCAAGGGCAACCGTCGCTCCGCAGGTGCCAGCTTGCTTAGTGCTATGGCTAGCAGTGCATCAAATTTTGTGAACAACACAATTACTGGAGCTAACCACATCCGAGTCATGAGCTCAAAGACAACGGTATGAAAGCAGCTCACCACGCGCAGGATCACATTCCTGAAAGAACATTTCCTCGGAACGTTGGATTGCACGTTCAACCTTATCCATTGAGATGCAATACCTGTCCGACAGAATGCATTGGTCGATGTACTGTTAGACAACTTCTCCTCTTACCATATGGCGTGAATGCGTTTGTTGAGAAAGGGAGTCGTCGCTCGTTCCGCGATGAATTCCTTCATTTTCACAAACTCGGCTTTGCTACCGGCTTCGAACCCTCGCGAATCGTGAAAAACGAATTCATTGTTGCCTCGGAAGATTAGCTCATGTTCAATGTTATGGAGACCACGCTAGAGATGGTTGAGTATGCCTTGCGTTGCCGTGTCCTAGCCCATGTGTCAGAGTGACGCCCACCTCTATGCATCCCTCGACTTGGGACAGATCAAGCTAATCGCACGGATCAGGATATCACCCAAACCTTATGTATCCAACTGAATTGCGAACCGTGTTCCCTTCGCCGTCATAGATCTCCGGGCTTTCCGTCGTGTTGCAGATCTTCTGGAGAATAGTTGTCTTGCCAGTATTGGCCCGTCCCATAATAAGGATCCTGAAACGACCGAATTTCTCGCGGAGGTTCTCGCTTGCGTTCACGGTCGACATTCAAAAGCGCGTTGTAGAGAAATAAATGAGTTGAGTCAGAGTGGATCGCGGTTCGAGCTTGTCTTCGGTTCCGCCACCTTCCCACACTTCCGGCTTCCGACTGCCAGGTACAATGTAATCAAAAGTTCGAGAACGCTTCTGGGGCATCAAAGAGAGATCTACTCTTTACGGGCGTGTATTTGAGAATGAAAATCGTCAAGAACGAGCCGAACAGCCTCGCTGTCCCTGACCTTCCATCCGTATCCACAAGCTTACCCCGAACCCGAGAGATAGACATAGTACTCAACATAAGCTCCCGCTGCTACGTTCAGCACACCAACATCAAACCGCATCGCGTGAAACCGGCGGGCCCCGGTGCCAAAATATTTTCACTACGACGGCAGCAGCACTGACAGTGCACGGCGCTGAGCGAAGTGAAAGGGCTCCTCCGTATGGCGAGACGTGACGGTTATCCTAGTCTGCCTCCAGATTGAATTTGTCAGACACGCAGATACTGATCGATGATCGATACCCGTGACCGAAGCCAATTCAACAAGCGTTTTATATGTACTTCAGTCAGCGAGACATAATCAGAATTCAATGAGGTTCTCACAGACCGTATCCTCGCAAGACAGAAAAAAAATACGACGCAAGTGAGCCAGCGAATGACGCGACGTATCGGCAAACCTTAATCCGTTTCTTCCTATCGATTAGAAACGCGGTTGACGAAATGGATGAGTTGAGCCGAACATGGACTTGTTCCATGTATGAACTTGGTGGGATATCGAGCTTGTCAGGGAGATTCCTGGGGCTCAGTTGAGAGCGTGCTTCTTCCGGTACCACACGGTAAGGATCTGGTTCCCTGTGGGAAGTCACAAAACATAAGTGCACAGATACTGTAGTAGAGTAGCCCTAAATGCGTCCTCGAAAAATATGACCTTGTCAGCGTGGAAAGAAGAAATCGACATGAATTCCACTTCAACGCGATCGCAATCTGAGAATAACGTGGAGAATATTGCAGACACGCACTCGTACGTCACGCTATCCGCACGATCAACGCTCTTTGCCTCTCTTCTCCTCTCTCCACGTTGAAAGGAAGAACTCCGAGTTCGCCATATTCATCCCATTTATCGCACATTTGGGGTAATTCTGCGGTTGGGATAAAGCAGCAAGGAAACGCAGAAATTTATGAATTAGCTATGCACAGGGGATATCGGAACAAGCAGCCTGAGGTGACAGTCTTTGAAATCCGATGAGTACAAATGATAGTAAAGAATGGCTCGGGAGGGCACACCTCACAAAGAAATAACATGTGTCTAGTTCTCTGACGGTCAGGAAACCAGGACATGAAATCATGTTCATCCTCGAGAATCTCACCACGGCGCGAGAACGGCGATGTATACATCTTCGAGCCAGAATACGACGAAACCGAGCGTACAAGTTGTTCGGAATGTGGGACCAGTATACGACTGTTTGCTTAAAGTCGGAGACTGTCATGTTTGTATGTGGTTTTCTCATCCCCTGAACACCTTTTGTTCGACATCGATATACGTTGTCATCGATCGGAGAGCTGTTCATAAGTTAGGGAGCCACATCAGGACCACCACCCTAGCGCTATAACTACATGTAAGATATTATAAGTAATTATAATTAACTTATCATTCGAAAAAATATATTTATAATGTTTGAGCACAAGCACGGGACAAGTCATTGTTCACACACCGTGACACCGTGACATACTGGTCGGCCGATGAACAGTAAGACTCCAAAGTCCCAAGAGTCACTCGCAACGCTGCCCAAGATCAAGTTCCCAGTCGATCGCCGCGGATGCGTCTCTGCTGGTCGGGACATTCGACCCGCAGCCGTCCGAACTCATCCGCGTCTCCCCGTCTTTTAGCCTGGAGGCGGGACGTTCCCTGATGAAGACTCGTATGAGCTTACTTCGAGGACGAGCTGGGGCATTTAGTGAGCGCGCTCTCATTCTTGTTTAGCAACCATACGATATTGATTTGATAGACACAAGCACATGTCAACATGAAAATTGTCACCAAACCACATCCAAGTGAAGATCCCTTCTCGAAAAAAGGATGGTTCTATGAATAGTCTATACACGTGTGCTGCAATGACCATTAGAGCCACACAAAACCCCATAAGTAAGTCTAAACCATTGCGATGTCGCCTGAGGTGACCCTGCCGCCTACCTCCGGGTCCTCAGGTTGTTGGCGTCCATGACTACTATGGACACTTCGATGCGTAATAGGCGGCCACTCACACTCCCGCGCCGCGATCACCACAAAGTGGAAGAACGCAATAATGACCCGACTAGACATCGACCGAAGGCTAGTGAGAGCGAACAGAAAGCAATACACCAAAATAAAAATCCTCCACACCTGGACCCCCATCATTGCCAACCCCGAAAGGTTTTAGTGGGTATTAAGCTACCCGGGCCCCCTGACTAACCGGGGACACCGAGCAGTGCACGGAGCCCTACACCCCCTGTGAAAACAGGGCGGCACTGCGTAAGCGCATTTTTCCTCGGACCGGCCGCCCCTCGTCCGCCTTAGTGTTGTAGAGCTAGCTATGTCCAAAAAAAAAAGACTCATTTGTCACACTTCGTGACAGCGTGATATACAAGTCAGCCGAACACTGGCCCAGCGGACTTTCATCTCAACCATCACTACAATACCCAACCAAACCAATGAGCGACAACGTCGGCTGGGACAGCAAGACCGTCATCGGCTTCAAAGCCAAAGCCCCCAAAGTCACTCGCAACGCTGCAGAACTCAATGGTAAGCTATCCTCTTAGCACTGCTTTCTTGTCTCGCTCATATCTCTTTTCAGCTGTAAGCCGACTGTAAGGTCATTGTCGTGGTTCGCTGACATCTATTTGCAACAGGCACGCCGAACTGGGAACGTAGTTGGGACGGACAGGAAGGTCGCTGCTGGTGGAAACAAGGCGCGTGCTGGTACGTAGGCACTACACTCCTCGCCGACCTCGTTGACCATACCCTTCCAGGCCCCGACCACCAGAGGATCGCAAAACTCGATCGCGAGAACGAGGTTGCGCCACCCGCCAAAGTCAATGCCTCAGTCGGCAAGGTGAGTCTCTGTTTCCTCTTTTTGCAAACGTGTATATCCATGCCTCTCGTCATAGGCCATCCAGACTGCCCGGATGGACAAGCAGCTGACACAAAAGGATCTCGCGCAAAAGATCAACGAGAAGCCTTCTGTCATCCAGGATTATGAGTCTGGAAAGGCTATTCCCAGTCCTCAAATTCTCTCCAAGATGGAGCGGACCTTGGGAGTCAAACTTCGTGGTACGCATCCTTCTCTTGTTCTTATCTAGCTCGCCGAGGTTGAGGTTTTGCTGCAGGTACAGATATTGGGAAGAAGCTGGAGGGGCCAAAAAAGTCGTAATTTGACCCCTCCGCTACAGTCATCTAACCGACATACTATACCGCCATGGATTGCTGTCACACTATTTCCTTAGATCTCAATCTACTTAGAATGTACTTCTTTCATGATAAGCATCATCTTCGAACCCTAGTGAACAGTACAACAAGGGAAGATGAAACTACTAGGTAATTTACAACACAGGTGCTGACAGTGGCGATTACAGATCTTTTTATGATCCTTCTTCGTGTGCACCCTAGAAGAACAAAATAGTGTCATCAACTAATGATGGGCACTCACAAGCCGGGGGGACTCACGTATGTGATATAATCTGCGCTTTCGCATGCCTTGTATTCCTTGAGCAGCTCCTCCGCCGTTGCTCTAGGGAGAAAGGTGTCAAACCCTAGCTACAAAGATACCTCATCCCCCTCACCTTGCGTCATCAAACTCTTCCAGAGAGTTTTCAAATATCTTTTCCTTCTTGTACTGTTCCAAAAACGCATTTCGCTTTCTCAGACGGTCGAACTGGTCCATCATGCGCTTGAACAACTACGACGAGACGCGATCACGACTCGGTAACCAAGAATGGATGATGCAACGTACGGAAGCGATGCTCGTGTGATTGGCGAGCATCAGGCCGCTCACCCGGTGGTTCGTCGTCACGTACGGCGACCTGCGCGTCAACGCGACCTGTATCGATGCAGGTCCCCACGGAATGAAATTCGCCAACTGGCGTTCACGTATCCGGAGCAGCGATTGGTGGACCTAGACAACGCGTCGGCGCATGGACTTTTTAAAAAAAAAAAAAAAAAAAAAGAAGTTGGACGGCGCTTACGTCGGTCGGGTCCACGTCGCCTTGGATAATGTTGAGAATCGAAATGTAGCATGCTGTTTTGCTCGGCGTCGTCGAGACCATGCGGTTTTTCGGTTGAAGCAGACGGCGCATGACGTCCAACACGGTTGTCCGCCGGATGGGTTTTGCCTAGCAAACGATCGCGCGGGGTGAGCTGTATGAGTAGACGGAAAATGGATCCGAACCTTGTCGATCTGATCGCTCGTAAACGGCGTGTACGACGTCATCAAAAAATGACATCGAGGCGTCGGAATGAGAGACGCGATGATGCCCACGAGGTCGTTGTTCATGTAGCCAGGATAACGCAGCGTCTGCGTGCTAGCCGCCATCACTGTCGACACCTGTGCACGACCGAGCCCGTCAACATCCACACATCGTTCAACAACAGCGCTCACGAGCTGATTCGTCTGGTCAAACGTAGGCGTCTGCACATGCAGCCGATCGGCCGCTATCCGCGCCAACGCCCCGTTATCCAGCACGACGACCGAATCGGCGTGGTTCGTCAACCGTTTGAGTGTCAACAACGAGTTGTACGGCTGCACGACCACGTCGCCCTCTTGCGCGTTGGGAAACACCGAGTACGTCTGGATGAGCTTTTTCGGGAACTTGTCGTTGAGCCGCTCGAGGACGAACGAGCCGAAACCGGAGCCCGTGCCGCCCGCGATCGAGTGCATGAGCATGAAGCCCTAGCAAAAAGGGAACGGGTTCGTGGCGCGGAGCGACGGCAAAGGCGGGTGGGGGTGCGTACCTCGAGCGAATCGCTCCCTTCTGCCTCTCTATCGATCATCTCCATCACCTCCTCGTACAGCTTCTCCCCCGACACGTACCCATGCGCCCAATTGTTCCCCGCCCCGCCACCGTCCTTGGACACGAAGATATTCTCTGGATTGTACAAATTCGCCCACGGCGAACTAAGAATATTATTGATCACCTGGGGTGCACATTCGCATCAATACGCCATGCAAGGAAAATGCAGACGTACCCGAGGCTCGAGATCAACGAGAATAGCGCGCGGGATGTAGTGCTCGTCGTCCGCTTGGTAGAAAAACACGTCTTTGCGGTCACCCCCATCCGTCGCCCACTCCTCGAGAATGCCCTCCTTGTTGATCCCATGTTCGGCACAGAGTCGTTGCCAATACACGGCGCCCACTGCCAGGCGTTAGATACGGCTGTGGGAAACGAGAAAGATGCGCACTTTGGTTTCCACATTGTCCGAGTTGGACTGTCACGATTTCGCGAGGCATGGTGCACCAGAGGCGTCACAACAGCAAAACGTGCAAATTATAAACGTATCTACCCAGACAAGAGAAAGAAATTGACAGCGAGGAAAGACAACAAGGTAGTATGTGTGCGAGGCTGGTAATGTGATGAGACAAACTATGCAACTTGGATCAAAGTATGAGGCCTTGAGCCCGACTATGTAAAGCACCAGACATATTGCAGCGTGATCATCAAAGGAGAAAGTGAAATCAAAAGTGCGAGTGTGCGGTGGCCGTCAGCCACGTATTGGATTCCCAGTGAGAATGTCGAGAGATAGCAATTAGGTGGACAAGCACAAATCCTACAAAAACGATGCTTAGCATCAGCGTAGAGGGGTAGCGCAAGAATGTGAGAGGAGAGTGATCATTTGTCCAACTGCAAGAGAAAAGCGAAAAGAATCACGAGTTTTCGTTCAACCACTGGCCACCACGCCGGGGTCGTAATTGCCATCACCGTCTCCCCCGTCGCGGGAGCGGTTTCGTGATTCGTCTGCCACCCGCTCCTTCCGGGGGTGGCGGTGCAGCCCCAATGGTAAACAACGATCCTGCCATCGGCGCCGCAGCGGGGGTCGGTGCACCAAAGCCAACAGCGGCCGGAGCAACCACGTTTGCCCCTCCGCCGAATGTAAACGGTGTGCTTCCCGTAGTTCCAGAAGGAAGGGTAGTGCTGCCGTTGGCAGGGGAGGCGGGTTGACTGCCTCCAAATGCGAACGGATTGCCTACTGGCTGTGTCGTGGTGGGTGGCCCGAAGGCGAACGGCATCGGCCTGTTAAACGAGGGACTAGATGGCGCAGAAGCCACCGAAGGTTGGCCAAACCCACTTGCGGAAGCAGGTGCCGCACCGAACGTGAAAGGTGATGGAGGAGCAGCACTTGGAGACGGCTGTGCAAAGAACGGAGTAGCCGCAGGGGCGGTCGTCGCTGGACTTTCAGGTGGTTTTTGACCAAACGAGAAACCAGTAGAAGCCTGCCCGAATCCACCAAAGGGGACCGCAGGCTTAGTCTCTTTCTTTTCCTCTTTTGCGAACGGATTGACGGTCGAACCCGGGGCACCGAAACTAAAAGGCCCCGTGGTCGTAGCTGGGCTCTGCGCAAACAATGCAGATCCGCTTGGTGGAGTGAAAGAAAAATTGAGCGTTGGTCTTGCTGGTGCTTTGTTGGTGCCATTAAGTACCATATCCCTCGCCGGGCTCTCGTCCATCGTCACCTCTTGTACAGTTTTCGGAGGCGTGGCAGGTCGTGCAGGTACAGCTGCCCCGAATGCGAAAGGTTTGCTAGAGACGTCTGCCGCATTTGTTCCGCCGGGGGTAGCACCAAAGCCAAATGGAATCGGTGCAGCAGGAGGTGCCGACGGGGTAGTCGAAGAGCCAAAGTTAAAGGCCGTTGTAGGTTTCTTCTCCGCCGTTGAAGTTGAAGTAAAGGTAAACGGGCTCATGGCGGGTTTCTCATCGGCCGGAGCAGCGCTGGGGCGCTGTCCGAATGAGAACGGAGTCACTGGCGGTGGGGTGCTGAATAGAGGTTTGGAAGTACCGACTGTGGGCGCGGTTATCACTGGAGTAGTGGTAGATGTTGACGTGGCAGCAGCGGGTGCCGGCTGACCAAAGGGGAAGGCACCTTTTGGCGCTTCGACGGCGGTAGGCGCAGCAGGAATCGAGGTCGCAGCTAGGGCCGGGGATGGCGCCGATGGCGCACCAAACGCAAAGGGCGCACCATTCGAGGGTACTGCGGCAGGCTTCGCGGGCTCTGCTGGCGGTAGTTTCTCGGGTGGCAGACTGAGTGTAGGCACTGAAGCAGGTTCAATCGGTTTTGCGGGTGCGCCAAATGAGAAAGGTGAGGCTAGAGACGGCGTAGTCGTCATAGATTTTTCGGCTTCTTTCGATATTGCCACAGGTGCAGGAGTTGCGGAAGGAAGGGCTACAGAGTCAGAAGTAGGCGCGCCGAACACAGATATGGGTCGCGACGGCGCGCCAAACAGTGATGGGGTCGCACCATCAGCATTCGGCACACTCGGCGCCGGAAGTTTGGGCTGTTCTACCACAGGGACAGCAGGGGCTGGTGGTTGCGTCGTAACAGGGGTCGGCTTGGCAAATACAGAGGAATTAACGAAGAAGTTGGGAATGCCAGAAGGTGCCGGCGCTGCTGGCGGGATAGATGAAGCCTCGGAAGCAACCTTCACGGTCTCACACGTCGGGGGTACTAGTGATATCGCTGGCGGAGCGGGAGTCTGGATCGAAGGAGGCACTGTTGGAGCTACCTTTGTCGTCCGTGCTGCCGCCGCCGCCAGAGGTGGTGAAACCGGCGTTGGCACAGATGCAAGCTTGGTAAGGGAAAATGGAAGCGAAGCCATCGGAGGTTCCTTTGCGTGTGTCAAGTCATGCGTAATGGTTGTCTGAAAAGTCTAAGTGAGACACTCATTCGGTTGAATCTGCAACTCACCTGGGCGAAAGTGAAACCCACAGGCAACTCAAACACTGGTGCTTTCTTGGCTGCTTCCTCCAGCACTTTCTGCTCTGCTGTGCGAGACTCCTCCATTTCCTCATCTTCATCTTCAAAGGCGGCGGAGAACTTCGTACGTCGTGATACTGGACGCTCGAGATGATTGCGGCCAGTCCGCGTACGACCCACTCGCAACGAAGACCGCAACGATCCTTCATGAGACACTCTGGGCTCGAACGCAGGAGCTGAAGGAGGGGGTGGAGGAACCTTGAGTTCTTCTTCACGTTTCTTTCGCTCAGCCTCTGCATCCTTGCGCTTCCTTTCTTCCTCCGCTCTTTCATCTTCCATTGCCTCGGCACTCTCCTTCTCTTTTTCTGCCTCTTCCTCCCTTTTCCGCCTTGCCAACCACTTTTTCATGCCACCCTCTCCCGCGTATGGCTTCGTCCCGTTTATCGTCTCCTTCTCTCTCTCCTTTTTCTTCCCCTTTTCCTTCCCCTTGATATTTGTTCCAAGTCGAGGCTTGGCTGGTCTGTCATCAGTCATTAGCGTGATATGCTTTTTTTCTTTGTGCATAAACATATCGGGGACGGCGGTCGCGCCCTTCAACCGCGTGGGCAGCAACGGCGTTTTGTATACCTCCAACTCATGTAAAGCCATCTCAGCTTTGTTGACCGGCCAAACATGTCCTGCTACACACACGTCATGACATGAGGGACGATTCGACCAGACAAACGGACGTACGCGCAGAAACGTCGGTCATGGAACCCGTTCCAAACAAAATGGAGCTCTGACGAGATGGTGCGCGAGCCTAGAATGAACCATGAGTGGTTCGTCGCTTGGACAACAGCGATAGGGAACGTACACTACGTTGTGAATCGATGAGGGTACCCAAGGTCAACTGCTTTGGGGGATCCGCAGTACCCTGCTTCTGGGAACCCGGTGGCTTTACAAACATAGGATTTGACATGAGAGCGGTAAGAGGAGGGGGTTCATCTAGACCACGTTCTCGACGTGGCGGGACGACAGGACCAAAGCTAGCACCGGAAGGCTGAGGTGTGAGTGATGAGCGAACCCGGATCCGTCGTGGGGACATGGATATGTCCCGAGCAGAGGATGTGGAACCTCGTGGGTGATTTGGCTGTGAGGGGATTGAAGGGATTGAAAAGGTGGGCTGTACACGAGATGAGAAACCCGAACGAGCAGGCGGATCGAGAGACATCGTGCGTGTTGCCCCGTCAGGTTTGAGGTACGAACCGCTTGGAAGGGGGGACACGGTGCGTCGGTTCCGTGGCAACTGATTCGAGGACGATGAGACATGCAACGTTTTCCTAGGCGATCTGGTGACATCGCGAGCTGCGCCAGACGCAGAGTGGACCGATGTACGACGGGGTTGGGTGAAGGCAGAGCGAGGGGGATCGAGATATGGCTGGGAGTCTCTGGCGGGAGAGATGACCCTCATCCTCTTGGCCCTGCTTGGGGCAGTCTCATCCTCCATTGGAGCATCCTCCGGCACGGCTGCAAGCCTCCTCCGCTTTCCCTTTGCGTCCTCAAACTCATCCTCTTCTGAAACCCCAAACCATGTGGTGAAGGGCGCGGTGACGATGTTTTTGATGGCGCCGAAGAGCGAATTGGAGCGAGCGAGGGGCGGTGCGGATGCTTGATGGGTATACGTGCTCATCGCTGTCGTGTACGGTGAGCGGGATGGCGGAGCGGACGTGGACAACGATGACGACGGCGGCGGTGGTGGTGGTGGAGAACGAAAACAACGAAATTGTTTCTCCCATCCAAGGGAGGAAATCAGAAAAGGAAATTACTTCCCACGATTACCGCGGTCAAATCGCGGAAACAACTTTTTGAATGTCAATGAAGGTCGTTGCCAGGATCGTCGCCAGTTCAGCAGCGCGTCGTGCAAGATTTAGTAGCGTGGCGAACACAACCAACGTGAGTTTGGAATCAATCAAGTAAAGTTGCTGGTGGTCGACGTCGACGTACACAGCAAGGTTGGCTCTTCGTCGATTCCGTCTTTCCCATCCGACTGGGCATCTGGGAGTACGCTCTTCCTGATTCCATCACTCCGTCGTTCCTGATCACGACCACAGCATCCGCCATTATATTGGCGCCTTCCGTCAAGAGTCCCTGTTAGGCGCACTGGAGTCCCGCCTTTCTGTCGTAAAGACACACAGTTTCAAGGTTCTTTCTCTGCAGCCATACCAGAAGGATGGCGGTGTCTTTGTCAAGTTTGCCTACAGCGCAACCGACAAGGAGAGTGCACTGAACGACATCGAGGAAGAACTGCGGGCAGAAGTCGACGAGCATGGCATGCCCTCTTGGGCTGGTCTCGATTGGGGCAACATTTGGCTTGTCAAGGGTCAGCCTTGGTTGGAGGTCGGTGCTTATGCTTACACGCATCACAAAGTGCTCAACACGCCATCAGGATATGGGCAGGTACCCTTCCCCTTTATTAAAAGTCCTCTTCGAGGGACCCGATGTCCAAGAGGAAACTCTGTACGCCCTTTTCCGCGTGGGTCGCTTGGGTGTTGCTTTGATTAGCGATCATCCTTAATGATTCGACAGCCATACGGTCGCATACGTGACCTAACTCCCGCAAAGCCTGTCCCGGCCGGAACTCTTCGTTCCGCGGACGTTTCGTTCGTGCGTGTTCGTTCGGCCGCTATTGCCCGCAACGCCATCCATGGTTATCGGCTCCCGAATGGCAACCAGCCTACTCGCTTTCAAATACTTTACGACCGACCAATCCAAGCTCATGTCATCCGCAACTGGATCACTTCTCATCCGAGAATAGTCCTCCCCGTTCTATTCTTTTTGCTTGGCACATTGACATACACCGTAAGTGAGGAATTGATATTTGGGTCGCCTTGTACCCACTGTGCATAGATATTCGATCCTATTCGTGCAATTTTTATTCAAGGGAAGATGTTGGACTGGTTCGATTACAGAGGTCGGTCTACTACTTGCTGATCAACGCACAGGAAAGCTAAATCCCCAAAGGGTATGGAGTCGTCAAGTGGCTGCAAACTCATGCACTGGATCGACTATCCCTCACATCCCCGTCCGAAGATCTCCTTATGACAGATCCGAGTGGGTGGAAAGAACACAGAGAAGCGGGAAATGCATTGAGAAGCTATTTGAACGATCCTCCACGTACGTTCTTCCACAAAACATCCCATACCCTGCGTCGTTCACAATGTTCGCAGTAACCGCTGCATTCGTTCATGGCCCCCAGGGTAGCGGGAAGATGCGTTTGATATCTGATGTGTTGCGTGACAGTGGTCGGTAAGTGGCAATCCGGACTTGTTTCTTTAACTATCTGGGACGCAAACTCCACAGAAAAACGCTGTTTATCGACTGCGCAGAGCTAAACAAAGCCACCTCTGATAGCAGACTCATAGCTGCTCTGGCGCAACAGACGGGCTATAGACCTGTCTTCACCTTCCTTAATTCGCTTACCAACATCATCGATATCGCAACTGTAGGCATCATTGGTCAAAAAGGTCAGTCAAACACTTCTTCTCGCCATCGTTTCTTTATTCACCGTGCGGGAAGCCGGCCTTAGCTCCACCCTCCCGGACAAGATGAAACAGATCTTGGAAGTGGTCGGCATAGCTCTCATGAATGTAAACCGATCGCTTCGCAAGGCTACCAGGCAAGAGTTGAAAGCTCATCGTGAAGCGGAAGCACGCAGAATTGAGGATGCACGCCGATCGGAGCGTATTCGACAGGGTACCTGGCACGATGGCCGAATCGACTGCGTTTCCGGCAACGGTATCATGTCCGAGCTAGGCGTCGGTGACGAAGTTTTCAGCGCAAATGGTAACTATGTTAGCTCGGACAGTGAGGACGGTGCTTTCATGATGGAGGAACTGAAAAGGGAGAAAGAAATGGAAGACGAGCTTACGAGGAAGGAGAGGACTGCGGAGGAGGTCGAGGCCATTTCAGCGCTTCCCGTTGTAGTCATCAAGAACTATGGTACCCGCGGCAGTGTCTACAAAGAAGACGTACAAAACGTATTTTGTCAATGGGTGGCAACTCTGATTGAGAACAAGGTATGTGACCGCTGCGATGCCTGTTTACGATTGACCGATAAATTTAGATTGCACACGTTGTCATTGTCAGCGACAATAGAGAGCAAGCGAAGCTGATCACACGAGGTATGATCTGATCTATCATTTCAGTATTCATTGGTCATTCTTTTGCTAGCTCTGCCTTCAAGACCTCTAAGCTTCATCTCTCTGCACGATGCAGACACTGACGCTGCCTTGACGTTTGTGAAACAACGTCTACGTGATGCGGGGATGACTACTGAGCTAACCAAGTCGGAAGTAGCCAGTATCGAATACTTCGGTGGTCGCGCGAGCGATCTTGAATTCGTAAGTGGGTCCACCCGTTCTATGCACCGTTTGTGTTCATCGTGATGTAGATGGTCCACAAAGTCCGTGGCGGTCAAACCGTCGAGGATGCTGTCGAAGACATTGTATCGCGTAGCATCAGCGAACAGCGGAAGATTGCATTTGGGGAGGACAGCGAGGACGCGAAGTCCCTGCCATGGACACGAGAACAAGTCTGGACTGTGCTCAAGCAGCTCGCACGCAAAGCAGAGGCAAGTCTTTCTCCCTTGTACTGCAGCAGTCACTTGAACATGTGTAGCTTCCTTATTATGACGTATTGGCAAACTTTCCGTTCAAGGGGGACGAGCCCGCTCTGCGTTCCATGGAGCATTCAGAGCTGATTTCCATCACAACTTTGAACGGTGGGTTTGATTTGTCTTTATCATGCGAAAACACAATTCCGAGACATGACCAGGTCGACCGTCCACCATACGTCCAGGAAAGCCTGTGTTCAAGTACGTTTTTGAAAGACTCGTCAACGGTAGGGTATTTTTTTTTCACAATGGTCATGTCGTCAATACCGTTGCAGACCCCGTTTTCCGAGCGACGCAAGAAATGGCGGTCAACGACAAGCTCGTTGTTGTTGCGGAAACCATGATCAAGGCTTGTGAAGCGGAGCTCGCGATGCTACACGCGATCACTGGCCCTGAGCGGTATTTCCAGTGGGTGTCACAGAGCAGACGAGCGTCGACGGAGAGGCGGAGATATTTATTGAGAAAGATGTACGAGGCACAGGCGAGGATCCAGACGTTGGAGAAGCAAAATACGGAGCTGAAGAAGGCGTTGGCAAGGGGGACTTGATTTAGTATGTATCTACGATCGAAGAACCGATGGAGCGCTTGCCATAACACATGCCTGCTGCATGCTAGTCCGGTGACCAGACCGTACGAGCGAGTGTAGCCATTCGCAATCGTGTAAGAAGGTCCATTTTCAAAAAAAGGTATGTTGCGCCGCAGTCGTTGCACAAAACAGGTATTCCTGCAAAGTTTCGCAGACGACCCGTCCAAATTTAATCGCACTCGCGCTGACTGCAAAGCCTTGATAATTTGGTACTTTTTTCAGTGTGCGATAGTGTATTTTTTTTCGCTATCAATGTGAAATCGACCGATCATCCCCGGTGTCAATCCAATTCAGGCCGGAATAAAAATCAGACCACTCCTGGTCCCTTTCTCCGACGATATCCCCCATGGCCAGCAAACAGGTGGGTCGCTCTGTTCCTCGTAGTACAAGCTACAAAAAATGACCAAACGTGTCCCTGCACTAGCTCGGCAAGCTTAGACAGGTTCGTGGCATGCTGCAGGTCGTTCGTTCGTCTGGGCTAAGCCGGGACTCGGAACCAGTGGGCAGGTGAAAAGATCTCTACCCGCGAAAAGACTGTCGTCGTAGAAGACGAACTCAAGGAGCTAGAGCAAGACATTGAACTGAGAAAGCAAGGTGTCCTCCGGTACGCGCCGCGTTCGACCCATCTCAAATCTTCTTTTTTTTCTCATGCCACGCTTGTTCAGGTTGCGGGCAGCCTCGGAAGACTTGCACCATGTGCTTTCAGAGAAGAAAGAGTCACCACCGTCTGGAGAGGCGGAGAAACTGATGCCGATGGACGCGCTCGGGATCGTCATGGTCACTCACGGGGAAGAGTATGGCAACGACTCTGCGTTTGGTACGTCTTTCTCGTGTCTGTTGCTCGTGTGTGGTACGCTCAACGGCCGATCATCTCTCAAGGCACGTCCCTCGTCACCTTGGGCAGGGCCCATTGCAATATCGCGACGCTCCAAGAGACGTACGGGCTCACATTTCGCGACACGTTTCTTGCCTCGTGCGAGAGGTTTGCGCAGGATATCAAAGACTATGAACATCAGCGCAAGAAACTGGATAGCCGGAGGTGAGTCGGCGGTCGTTGGACTGGATGATTACCATGCTTGTCTCCTTTCGTACCTAGACTAAGCTATGACGCCGCCATCACCAAGCTCGACAAGATCAAGAATAATAAGAAGGAAAAGGAAAAGGAAAGACGGGAAGCAGAGGAGGAACTACAGCGGTGTCGATTGCGCTTGTGAGTTTGGTGGCTCGCGCTAGTGTCTTCATCCTTACATAGCAGAGCAGCGAGGAAACCTCTGAAGATGTACGCTCTCGGATTCAGACGATCCAGGAGAACGAGCTCTTGCAGCTGCGCGAACTAACGAATTTCCTCGATATCCAACTCAATTTCGCGAAGCAATACTTTGAGGTACTCAATGACGTCAAAGCAAACTGGTGTGACGAGTTAGTGGTTCATGATATTTGCGGTTGTCACTAACATGCGGATGCAAGGTCGACATTGACAAAATTCGAGCACATGAGACAGGATTCCCAATCAAACGGCTTTTCTCTCCCGGACGATCAAAAGTACACTAGTGTTCGCTCGAAGCGCTCTAGTCTTTCCAATCATACGTCATCGGTGGAATCAGAGGATGACCCAGGTGCCCATACCCCGGTGCGACGCAAGTCTGATTCCGAAAAATCAAGTATCCTTTCACGCCCTGCCTCCCGGGCTTCCCGCAAGCGCTCTGACAGCATCATTCCAACTGCAAGCGAGAGTGTCACAAAAGCGAGCAAGAGGATGAGCGTCTCTGGTTGGGCTTCTAATGCGGTTAGTTCTATTACCGGGCTTGGAAAGAAGGACCGAGATACCTTTACTACATTGATGAACGAAGACGAAGAGAAAGGAGGCACGGACGCACCGGACGTTACACGGACCCCAAGCTCTAGGTCATTTTCGCGCAAGTCGCCCATGACCAAACCTGGTGACCTGCCCCTGGAAACGCCGAGGACCAATGGACGGATTTTGAAGCCTCCTTCTCGGCAAGAGAAGAAGGTGGTCAAGGCATTGTATGACTTTTCAGGCTCCTCGGACGAGCTGTCCTTCAAAGTAGGGGACGAAATTACTGTCATCCAAGAAGTGCTTGACGACTGGTGGCTGGGGATGCGAGCAGATGGTCGCAAGGGTCTATTCCCTGCAACATATACCGAGCTGGTCTCCAAGACTCGTCGATCATCACCCTTTGAATCAGAATCCAGTCTTCCCTGTCTCGCAGATCAAATGGACGATGGAGAATCCGTTAATGGTTACATAACGTCGCACGCGGCGAATGTTGGTTTCGACGATCAGAGCATCACGAGCTCAGTGTCGGGAGACGAGGAAGAGCGGCACTTGATGCCTACCAAACCATCCAACGACGAAGACGTCTTCTCGCCACCCCTACGTCTCGATATTCCCATTCCCCCGCCCATTGTGTGGAGCAGAACCAATTCAGATCCCTCAAAAAGACCGCCACCGCCACCACCTCCCCGCCGATCACTGACAACTACTGCTATCCCTCTCACGCCAGACAGGCGTGTGCAGGTGGATGGCCCTGCGCCTGGGCGTGTATACCTGACATCCCCTGGCCGCAAGGTTGGCCAGGACGCCTCCCCGTTCGACAGCCTGGTGGACACGTCTTCCCATTGCACCAGCTTCGAGCAACACCCTCATGAACGCAAGGGATTGTGCAAAAACTGTTTCAGGATGCATTAAACACTGATTTGTTTGTAGTCGAACCTCTCTACTCGTACATCTCTCTCTCTCTCTCTCTCTCTCTCTCTCTCGCTGCTGTTAATATTGATCTTTTTGTATCGATAGGACATCTCTGGGCCATTAGAGAGCTTTACATTTATTCTTTGACCTGCTCTCTGGATTTACTTGATTGGATATTTGGGTTGCTGACCTCACTTGACTGTCTAAATGTTGCTGGACTTGTTGTACATGCTTAGTCCGAGAAATTTATGGGTGCTCGCTATCTCGCAGACGAGTAGTAGTTTACAAAACGTCGAGTACGCGTACGTTCGCCAGAACATCACCCAGCGAGATGTCCTCCCGAAACTGCACCCTAACCAAGGCGTCCGTCGCAACCCGCTTGTAGTCCACCGCACCACGCCGTCGACCAGTTGAGACCGCCATGAGAACCAGCGCACCAAATGGCTGTCGAAGACGCGCGACCAGCCGTCGCGCCTCCGTCTCTCTGCTCGCCGGTTCTATTTCTATCTCAACGGAACGACGTGATGGCGACACAGGGAGCGGCGTAAGACGGTCGTCGTCCATGTCGTCGTCAAGTGCCTCTTCGGTGTCCGATATCGGAGGCACATCGTCGCCGTCCCTTGCTGCACCTCCGTGCATGTCTTCGTGCGCCAGGAGTGAATCCAACCATGGGTGCACGAGATACAGCGGCTTCATCCGAGTGAGATCCTGTCTCGTCCTCACTTCCACCGTTCCAAATGCAATGGTCTCCGCGCGATAGACACGACCTGTCCCTGCTCGGTATACTACAAAGGATGGGAGCTTGAAGGCAATGCATGGCAGTGTCATTCGACTCTCCGCGAAGCGAGGTGTTACAAGTTCGTTGAGACGGTCGTATAACATCAAGGCCGCGTCAACGTCCAACGAAGAAGTATGCATCCCGGCGACCATAGCCTCCATCTCGGAGTCGGGAATAGGCGAGGGGAGGTGTGACGTCACAGGTTCGTTGAACACCGTGATGCGAGCTGGAAGACAACTATTGAAAGCGCTGTGGTCCCCAACCCATGCAAGGCTGCTTGCATCTCCAGATCTTGTGATGACATTCGCAATTAGTCGTCCCAGAGAAGCTTCGCCTTCGCCGTAAATGACGGGCACCCCGATCGCCGAAAAGATACCGAGTAACGAATAGGCTGCATCCTCCACACGCGTCGTCTCCCGCATCGAAGCAAGACACAATTTTTCTCGAATGCTCCCAAGACCCGGACGAAGCGCCATCAACTGCTGTGCAGAAATCCTGGTGACTTCCTCCATCTCCGCTACAATTTCCGGGCACTCCTTGTGGTTCGGCACATCTAGATCATGATAGAGGGTCCAATCTCGAGTGTAAAACCGAACAACCTTGGCTGCAATGTATTCTTGAAGAGTCCAAGCGCGAGTGTTCCAAATGCTTCCTGCAAGGGCACCGGGTGGGGGTGAAGGGGGAACACCACGAAGGAACACAACCATCATGGCAGAATCCTGGTACCACCTGAACATGGCGACAAGCGATTCTTGAAGTACGGAGTGATCAGTTTGATTGATGCAACATGTATCGCTCCAAGCCCAGTTGAACCCGGAATCCTGAGCAATCTTGCAAAATGTTTGCAACTTCTCGTGCGTCGGTGACGCTTCTAGATCATACACCGCTAAGTGCACCACGTCCTGGAACAATGGTTCGTTGGCTTCCCATTTGTGGGACAGGACGACATAACGGTAGTACTGCCGCACTTCTTTCTTAATCCGAGTGTGGTCGATGCTGGTTGTCATCGAGGATACAAGCTCTACGAAGATTGGAAGGGACTCGAACGCGGACGCTTGTTCGGCTCTATTGTGGAGTTTGCCGGTGGCGGTGTTGATGAGCACGTGTGGCGAACGACGCAAAGTTCGTTGGACAATTTTGCGGATGACTGCTCGTATTTTCGATGGGTTAATGTACTTGTCGGCTTGCTCTATTGAATAGGTTATCCATGTCACGACGAAGAGGATACAACTTGAACTTACGCTGCGCGACCGAGTCACGTGACTCATTTACCTTCGAAAACATGGTCTCAAACGCTATAACCGCATTCTCGTAGTCACTTCCGTGGTGTAGAGCCGCATGTTGTAGCTCGTATCCACACGGAGAGGATGAGTCAAGCGCAATCAGCTGATTATGATGCATCAGTAAGATTAACGGAGATCTGGTATATGAGTTGCACCTGGTTCGCGTCGTCTAGAGCTTGTTTCCAGGATCCCATTTTCAACAATACCTTGCATCGTTTGATGAGAATAGCTTTCGAGGAGGGGGAAATGAGGGTCAATGCAGTGGAATAGTAGGAGATAGCATCATTGTATCGCTGCGTATCCACTGCCGTGTCTCCGAGAGACTCCAACCTCTTGCAGGAACGCTCCCTGAAATCTGAGATGATGACACATAAGTGAATGTATTACACAAGATACGTAGCCACTCACCGAGGGCCCATTCAAGATGTTTACCACTCCCGTCCGGTTCGGTCTTTAGTTCGCGGAAACATTTAACTGCATCCTCTGTGCGACCCAATGCATATAAGGCTTCACAGAGACGTCGACGAACCGTAATGGCAAAGTCATCGAATTTCCATCCAGATATCTATCGCATGGGGTGAGAACGTGTTGCGACGCGTCTTTGAAGAAATTTACCAATGAGATCGCAGGCAAAGGTGGACTGGCGCAGTCTCGTATTTGCGCTTGTGCACGCTCGAATGATTGTATTGCGCTCTCCCAGTGGTTTCTCTCCATCTGCGAGTTTCCAAGCAGAAAATACATGTACGCCTGTTGGAGTTGTCAGTATTCCCCGCGTGATACCATGTTGAATACGTGCCTGGACTGTATAGCATACATCATTGAAGCGGACCGTAGCTATGAGGTCGTCTACGCGCGATAATGCATCGGGGTGATCTCCGGCCATGAACACGATGACTGCCTGAAGGAGATGAGCATTATGAGGGCAACGGATGGGAATGCAAACCTTGATAAGGAGGAGAAAGGTAACGTGAGATGAATGGTGGTGTTCGAATGCAATGTCGCAGACCCGATAAGCCTTCTCCCTTTCACCCTTGCCAATGTGAACTATACTCTTTGCAACGGATGCAATGATGGACGGCTTGATGTTGATAGCCTTGGTCCAAATTAACGTCAGTGTCAAACGGCGTGAGAAGAATAAATACCCCGTCCGCATCTTGGAGTGCTGCGTCCCAGAGCCCGAGACGTGCCCGGACGAGAGCTCTGGTAGCGAGTACACGGGAACTTGGGGTCTGAGATGCGGTGATTTCTGTGGTCAACTGCTTGTCCACGCTTTCGAGCTGATCGTGCTTCCATGATTCAAGTACAGTGTCGTCGATCTCTATGACAGGTTGCTGAAGAGTAGGGTGTAGACGAGACGATGGCGATATGACAGCGTTGTTGAACTGGGTGGCAGGTTCCTGGGAAGTGATGTGTGAACTAGACAATGTAACAACGTCATTGATCTGGGTGGCGGGATCCTGGGAAGCGGTGCGTGGACTAGACGATGGCGGTGTAACAGGGTCATCGAGCTGGGTTCCAGGTTCCTGGGAAGTGATGTGTGGACTAGACAATGGAACAGGATGCTAAGTGTGAAAGGTGATCAGGCGAGAAGTGCTATGATACGACGAGACATGATACTCACGATGTCACGAGGTAGACTTTGGAGGCTAAGTTTCCCGTTCTTGCCACCAATTACGAGAAACTGGTCGTCTGGGGAGAATGCGATAGAACGTATGCTATGAGTGTGTTCGACGAGAGCAAGCCGGGTATGTGTCGCCGTGTTCCAAAACGACACCGTGCGATCAGTTGCATACGCGATGGACATTCCGCGCTTTGATAGGGCAATGCACGAATGGTAGTTGCTACTGGGGACCGGCCATTCTGCGACCAGCGACCCGCTAGACGTGTCGTAATCCTTGATTGTACTCTTGGATAAGCAAATGATATGGTCGTTGAACCAGACGAGACCTTTATTGTAGCACAGGGTGACTTTGACTTTTATCTCGACGATAAAATGACCGTTCTCGCTGTCGTAGACAAGGACAGAATCCTTGCTGCCGATTGCGATGCGATCGCCTTGTTGAGAGTACTTTGCTGTTAACACAACACTGCTATGTCGAAGTCTTTGTACTTGTTTGCATGACCGAAAGTCCCAAATGACGGCTTTCTGGTACGAACCCTCGACGAGTCTTTTCGAGTCGGGCGAGAAATCGACTGTCTTGTCGTAACAGCCATCCCAGTGCCTGAAGACTTGCTCGTACGTCTTTGCGTTCCACACGAAGATGCCGTCCCCGTTCGTCCCAGCTGTGATCCAGTTACCGTCTGGAGAGATAGCGACGCTGTCCACGAGGCCCGTGCTCATGCTTGCCATTTGCCTGCCATCGCCAGTTCGCCATACTCGAACATCCTTGTCGTCGCCGCTCACGAGAAACTCGCCATTCGGTGAGAATGCTACTGCCAATACTGGGCGACCCACATTGATTTCACTGGGCTGAGACTCTATTTTCCCACTGGTCAGCACAAGCCCCTCCGTCTTATCAACACGCACCAGTTATACTCCGTGGACGGGTTATCCGCCACATAACTCGGCTGAGGAGCGGTCGAATTCAAGGAGCAGGGTTTTGCTCTACAGGTTGTCTCTTATCAATATAGAATCAATGCGCACGCACCGCCTTGTGTTCCCGGCGCTTGACATTACATGATAATTATTCTCCTCGCATACGATGATATATCCTGTCAAACTTGTTATATGCCCAGTTCTCCTGGCGAGGCACGTTCGGGAGATAGGGCTGTGGAGAAGAACCCTAGTACTCTCACCCTTGTCAGAGCAGTTCATAGAGCACGCTGAGCGTACCGCACCTGGGCATTCACTGCGCGTCTTTCCATATGCTACAGACCCGATTGTAGTGCTGGTGACACTGATGATGTACCACGGCTCAACGCAAAACGACCGTTGACTTATTCTTGCTTGCTGAGGCACAGGCCTGCACAGCATTGTCTAGGATAGGTTACGAGTAGTGACAATAACAGCGACTTAGAGCTCCCTGTTGAAGTTTAAGCTGCTTTCGACACAGTTTCTTTCAGCACTGCTACGTTATTTAGCCTCGCGAAGACAGTTCTCAGTAGCAGAAAAACATTCCTTCGCCTAGGTTTGGTACGTGCTTTTTGAAATTTTGATTCTTGACAAGTTATGCATGTTTCGCAGGCAACATCCGCCAGACGATGGCCCATGAAGTCGGACGATTCTCAATACCGTTGTGTGTCATTTTCTTCACATAGTGCTCTACATCGAATGGCTAATCAGTGTGGCAGGTTTGCACTCATCATCGGGATCGACAACTACGCCGCTTATGATAAGCTTAGTGTAGCGGTCACCGATGCGAAAGCAATCAAACAATATTTGAAGGACGAACTTCACGTCCTCGAGGATCATATCTTCACACTCTTCGACGAGGAGGCTACTCGCGATGCGATAATCAAGGCCTTCAGGAAATTACCGGACGACCACCGCATTAACAAGGGAGATCCTATCTTGATATTCTACTCCGGACATGGCGGTCAATGTGCCCCTCCGCCTGCATGGCGCCTTGCATCTGAGATCCAGTGCTTGATTCCTCAGGACTGTGTACGGCCAGAAGAGAACGAGCAAGTCCCGGACCAGTTCGCTCCCATTCCTGACCGCACGATCGGTGCCTTGATTGGGGATATCGCCAAAGCAAAGGGCGACAACATCGCATGTGTTCATCCTTGCCGATGCTTCAACTTCTGACGACGCTGCAGACCGTCATCTTCGACTGCTGTCATTCGGCTTCCGGAACTAGAGACGAAGACGACGAACTTGTGCCTCGCAGTGTTGATGTTCTTCTCAACATCACCGAAACCCTCGATGACCGTATCTGGGAAGGCCCAGATGGGTCGATCAAGAATAACCCCACATTCCATGGACTCTGGTCGCACGTCCTCTTGGCTGCCTGTCGCGAGAACGAACTCGCTTATGAGAACAAGAAAATGGGGCACGGTCTATTTACGTGTGCGCTGTTGGCAGCGCTGCAGAAATGCCATAACAGTGGCGTCAGGCCCACCTATGCCGAGCTTCTCGATCGGATACTACTCGAAATGGCGGACAAGCACAAAAAAGTGTAAGGAGCGTTCAATCCGTGATGTGGCGCTGTGATCCTTATTTTACCTTGCGCATTTAGGCAGCATCCCAAGTGTGAAGGATTCAACCAGCATCGTCTCTTGTTCGACCCCAGAGTATCTGTTGGTGGGCAAGTTTTCCACCCTGTCAAGTTTCAGAATGGTGCGAAATATGTCCTTGGTGCTGGTCGGGCCCACGGCGTCAAACCCGGGGTGAGATTTACCCTGTTTGATGAGGGAAAGCGTGAATTGTGCACAATTCTGCTCGATAATCACCCCTCCGAGTCTATCCAGGATTTCGAGACCACCATTACTACGCCTGAGCCTCTCGGCGATGTTTCGTTTGCAAAGCTGTCGCACGTTGGACAAGTTCCTGTCTACGTGGATAGAACACTCCTCACGTCAACCCTCAACGATCTTCTGCACGACAACACGAGCGACGGTGATTCCCCCAAATACCAGCTAGCTGAAGCTGAAGAAGCAAAACTGGAGATCACAATGAAAGACGATCGGGTCGTTTTCAGGGTCTTGGAGAATCTGGCGAAGGAGGTTGGATTGATGGAGATGCCCCACACAGCTCCCCTGTGTAGCTTACCTGACGTCTTGGATTCCGCTGCACGCTACTACTGGTTCCTCAACCTCGCTAACGAGCCCAAAAGGATCAGCGACGAGTATGTGATGACGATCGACATTTACCACATGGAGCAAGACATCGGTGACTCCGGAGAAGAGGTGCTTCGCAAGACAGGGCCTGAAATCTGCCATAGGGATCTAATCTGTGGGGACAATCTGGATCCGATTACTGTCGTAACGAATCAATATTATGGGGTCAAGATCACGAACAAGACTCCACGAGACTTGTATCTGAATGTGTTCGTGTTCAACTGTAGTGATATGAGCATAGGTGAGCAGACTTGCCAGTACTTGTCGTTTGTCTCTGAACGTTGACTTGGTGTAGATCCATATTACACACAGTCGACTGCTGGCGAACCTGAGGTGCCACTCAAGCGAGGCGGGACGTTTACCATCGGACACGGGGATATAACGCCACATCTTTCCTTTGACTTGGAGAGAAACCAGGACGTTGATGTTAGCCTCCTGAAGATCTTTTTCGCGACTCGGCCCATCGACTTGTCCGATATCGGGCAGCTGTCGCCCTTTGCAAGAATCAACGGACGCGATGCGGGAAATGAAGATGCAGAGAGAGGCATTGGCTGGACGGTTGTAAGCGCTATGACGAGGTTCTTGTCTCTTAAGGAGAAACATACATGGTTTACGCTAGATATTCCTATCGTGCAGAGGCGGAAGTAACGAGTGGTTTGTGTTGCCCCATTTGCTAGTTTGTTACTACGTCAACTTTGTAATCTTTCGCGATGTCGGGCGTCGATGGACAAGGGCATTTGTTGTCGTTCAAGGTGATGCGCGTACCTGTGCGTATTCTCAACGATCTTTGTTTTATTCATTGGATGATCATGATGGACACAGCGACCAGGACTCGCGGTTGCTTGGGAGCCGTTTTACTCGAGTTCCTCCTCCTTCTCCGCCCATTCGACCGCCTCCATCCTTTCTCTCCAAGGGACCGCCCCGCTCCAAGGTCACCCAAAGACTCTACGTGACCTCACGCACGTCTCCGAGTTCCTCACCCTTCCCGCCGCGTTCGGCACCATCCAGCTCGGCGAAGCCTTTTCTTGCTGTTTCTCCGTCAACAACGAGACCCACGCCGCCGTCGATGGCATCCACGTACGCATCGAGATGCAAACCACCACCTCCAAGGCCCTCCTGTGCGAGCTCGGCAGCGCGGACTGTACCCTCACCGCGGGGGACGGCCTTGAGGACGTCGTCCATCACGAGGTGAAGGAACTCGGTCAGCACGTATTGGCCTGTACGGTCACTTATCGGCTGCCACCTGGCTATCCGTACGCACCGGGGCCGGTCGAGGGCGCAGATGACCCGAGTTTGCAGAGCTTTCGCAAGTTTTACAAGTTTTCGGTGCGTGGACGCGTGTTCGAGTAGACCATACGCGATCTCACAACGGGAATGGGACAGGTCACCAATCCCTTGTCCGTCAAGACCAAGGTCCACGCCCCGAGGTCCCCTTCCGCTCTCCTCCACTCGCTCGAACGCGAAAAAGTATTCCTCGAAGTCCACATTCAAAATATGACGCAGGACACCTTGTTGTTCGATCGGATGGATTTCGAATGTGCAGAGGGCTGGTGCGCGTCGGACGCGAACCGCCGCCTCACCCCCGAGCCTGGTGACGACAGCGCGCAGACCGTGCAAGCGTTGTTTTCGGGCCCGATGGCACTCATGCAACCGCAAGCCACTCGACAGTATATATACATCCTCTCCCCCACTAGCGTAGCGACGTTTCCGGTCTCTCATCCACCCGGGTCTGTCATTCCCCTCGGCCGACTCGACATCTCATGGCGTTCCAAATTCGGCGAACCAGGACGTCTGTTGACTTCTGTGAGTTGGCCGTTCCCTCCCATCGATCATACATGATTTACAAGGAACGCAAGATGCTCTCGCGCAGAATTCCGGGCCCACAACAGCCACCTCCACCGGTACCATCGCAGCCCCCCAGCGCGATCCCGCCCTACCTCCAACGTGCACCCCAGGGTTCCCCCTCCAGCCCCTCCAGCCCCTCCAGACCTCGCTCTCCTCAGCTCCCGGCATCGCGACCGAGCTCACCGCCCCCAGGCTCGCTCAGATCCAACTCGCCCTTTCGTCCCCGCGCCCAACCTGGAACACCCAGTTCCACTCCACGCCCTCTGTCTCCCGCACCCCCGGGTGCACCACAGCCGCTCATCATCCCGGAGCCCTTGCCAGATCTGGACGTCGACCTCGTCGTCGTGCGACGCGCCGGCGACGCAGTCCGGGTGGGCAAACCCTTTGTACTCGGGCTCAAGCTGAGCGTCGCGGCGACGATTCCGCGCGGTCGACGTCGGCGTGTTCGCTTCGTTGTGCAACATCTCTTACCCCGACGCGTCTCCACGCACGCTCCGAGCGGGCCGGAGATGCCTGTGGCGAGCAGTCCGACGCCCCCGCGGTTGACGTCTATCCTACCGGCTTCGTCACACGTGGGCGAACCGCTGACGGTGTCGTCGCCTCAGAAAACGGTCGGCGCTGGGGGCGACCCGCTGTTGTTGCTTCCGCCGCCCTACTTTGAAACGCCGGACGACGCGCGAAACGCCAAGCTCGGTGGATGCTCGTTCCTCGGTCCGTCAGCGATCCCGTTGGACCCCGTCGACCTCGTGCAGGATGATACCCTAGCCAATGATCCGTCGCGCGTCGAAGCGAGCCAGACGTTCGAACTCGTCTTTTTACCGCTTTGCACCGGCTTCGTCTGTGCGCGCGGACTGCGACTCATTCTCGTCGGGGATCACCTCTCCGACGTTGATGCAGAACCGGATGCACGCGTTGCTGCCAAGGAACCACGCACGTTGAAGGAACTAGACATTATCGCAGAGGTATGGATCCAGCCGTGACATGTACTACCATCATAATCCACGACACGCGCCATCATTGTACGTTTACCCTTTGTCTTGATTCTACAATCGCGATCCCGGAACGATGGCTCCGTGTGTTATACAGTACTCCACGGGTGACTGACGAGCTGCTGGACGGAGACGAGCGCATGGTAGCGCACGTCCGGGTTTGGGTGTGTCATGAGCTCCATCGCGCGTGCTTTGGCACCCAGGTCTGTAATAATCCTAGACGTGCGACGTCAACCTCGTGAAGAAGCGAGTTTGGACGAGGCCAGACTGACTTCTTTCCTCGTTCGCAGTGTTTGACATACTGCCCGAGGTCGTGCACGGCGACAGCGAGTACGAGCGGATCCTCGGCGTTCAACAGGCGGATGAGGATCCTAAACGAGGACGTTATTTGGTGTACCGGACGCGCAAGACAACACCCACTTGAGCTGCTCATAGTCTTTCTCGTTCAGTCTGGACGCATTTTCGTGCCAAAAGTCATCCGACTCGTGGACGGGCGTCCAGGAGAGATGTCCCGACGCCAACTCGGAGACGTACTCGTCGTAGGTCCTAGAGTCGATGTCAGCAAAACCGAACGAGGAGCTCACCCCGCACGACTCACGTCAAGCTCTCGAAATCGCGTGTCAGCTCGTCCCGGATAAACTGTACGTCTTCAAGAATGTCCTCGTCGGAAAATTTACGTGCTGAGAGGTTCTTTGAGAAGGGGAGGAGCTGCGCTACGAGCATGGCTGGTAAATTCGCAGAAGGCGCTTTCGTGATCAGATTCTGAAGACGGGGGAAAAGGGGTGAGCAAGCCATGCACGCTGGTGACAAGCATGCTCGTACCCGGAATGTGGCGACGATCACGCGAATGACCTTTTCTTTGGCTGCTGCCTGGGCGACCGAGATCAGGAGGTGTACAATATCGAATTTCCTATGTTCATCATGTTTGGCAATCAGTGACATTGTAGAGAAAGGGGCGACGCACTTGTTGATCTGCGCAGCGACGTCCTGTTCAAACGTCAATAGCCACAAGCAGAATATGACTTGATAGTTCATTTGGGGAGTAGGCTTATGGCGCAGTATTTCTACCAATCTGCGAGACGAAAATGAGACCGGATGACTACGACAATACGGAGGGACGTGCCCAAAGATGATGCCGGGAATAGCCCAGACTGCTCTGCGGCAGTCTGGACGGGCCAACAAGGCTTCGAGGCACTGCACTGCGACTTCGCGCTTGTTTGACGATGGGCCCTGGATGAGGAATGCGAGGACCCTCAGGAGCGGTTGGAGATGTTGGTGTTGGAGCGGAGTGGACTCGGAGCTAAGGAGTATAGTAAGGATCTGCGCAGACTTGAGCTGCACGAACTCGTCTTGGGCCTCCAATGTCCTGCATCACATCTAGTCGAGGTTGGATGAGCAAGGGCAAGAGTTACCTTAGGAGCGGCGAGTAAGGCAGATCGGGATCGGCGTGGACGGCTCTGGTGAATAGCGGTATGCGTTCATCGTGATCTGTGCATGCGTGTTGTCAAACCGCTGTCATCCCAGACCAAGCACGCGCAACGCACCCAGGAGCGCGTCGGCGATCAGGACGAGGAGACACTGCATCGTATCGACTCGCTGAAGTTTCTTGAGCAAGCGGAGATAGAGGTGCGCGTATATCTGGCCGTCTGAGACGAGGATGGACTCGGTCTTTGCCCTGGGCTGTCTGTCTACCTTTTTTATAAGCGCGAGCTCCTCCGAGGTGACAAAGTCGGCGCGCTGGTAACCCTGGGCGCCGAGTAAGCGATTGAATCGAGAAATTCGAGGGCGAGCGCACCTCCCATGGGACGGTCCTCGACCTGATCTTTGTCGAGTTCTCGTCGAGGTAGGCATTCGAGACGAGCGAGACCGACATGATAGCGATAGCGACCAGACGTAGTACGACCCTCGAAAGTTTCTCACGGTCCTTTGCTAAATGACGATCGCTCGACAACTCTGCAGACGCGCGTTCGCGACAGAGGCAGCGTCGGCGCGCCCCAACTTGCACACCGCCATCGTTCTCAACCGCGCCCCGCTCCTCACGCGCACCCCGACGCCCTTTGAAAGAGCCTTTTATGCATACCAAGCACGCATACACCGCGCCCTGCGCAACCCATTCCCGACAGAGTTTTACTTTAAGCAGGGCTCGCCACTCGAGACACGGTTTAACATCGAGGATAGGAGACGCGAGCGCAAGGCGTTTGGCGCTCCGTTTGGCATGGATGCCGCTGAGGAACGCAACGAGGCGACTGAGCTCATGGAAATCGCCATGAAGGACGAGGTGGACGAGGCCATGCCGCGCGTGCACCAGGCGGACGAGACAAATGACCTCAAGAACCTCAACAGACGAGGTCAGCGGAATCTCTATCTGTTGCTCAAGACACAAGAGAACGGCAGGGATGTATGGCGGTTTCCTCAAGGGAGCGTTGAAAAAGGCGAATTTTTGCATGTGGTACGTGACGTTGCATTACATCGGTTGGGTGCATTCAAACGAGATGCCAGGCTGCACATCGAAGACTCGACGCAGAATGTGGACGACACATGGACACTTGGATAGTGAGCCGGAACCCAATTGGCGTTCATCACCCTCCCAAACAAAACACCCAAGACGTGGGTTCTATCTGACTTGTCAAAAACTTATTTACTGAATGTTCTGCAGGACGTTGTCTTTTTTTACAAAGCCCACATTCTTGCAGGACAAGTCCGTCCGGACCCAGATCGATACCAAGACTTTGCATGGTTAACCAAGGGTGAGATCAGCAAACGGACAGACGAAGACTATTGGCTGGGCATAAAGGACGTGCTATCAGATTTTTAACGTATACTCTGTTCTCTGGCAGTCCACGATCACTATAATATCACCGCTACTGGAGCTCGCAGTGTCTGGCACCTTCAAGCTACGATCTAATTCGAACCTACGTGGACACGTTCGCCCAGCTACTCAGGCTCGAACATCTCTTGTTCTCGGTGGTATTATCCCATCAGCGTATCTATCACTGTCGACATGAACGAAAATAACCGTGCAAGTGACGCCATCAAAGAGTGAACGGTGGCCAGGTGGCTTTCCGCTTCGGCCACTAGAACGTATTGGACGCGAACAAGAGCAGCACGGCTGGACCCATGCCTCATGTAGTGACACCTGTCTTGCCTCGTGTCTTGCTTTATCTGATGCCCACAGCCCCCGACCTTTCGCATAAATACAGCGTCACTCGAACAGAGCTTCCTCAGAACGGTTCTTACCCATGGTTAGATCTCCTCTACCCTAGTGTGAGCGTTTCCACCTACGAAACACCACATGATTTGAATCACTACATACACCTTGTCTCTGCTCGCTCTCTTCTCATAAACACCGAGGACGGCGGTCTGATCACCCGTACGTTACCCGACTACTCGTCTACCACTGATATGTCCAAGACTAGACCGGAGCACAGTGATGCTCAACCCTCCCAGCGCGCCCCGACGAGGCGACTTGGCGCGAACAGCTAGATGACAAGCCAGGCGGAACCACGAGGTCGCCGGTCGTGGCAGCTCGCAAGGCTCTTTCCTTCGTCGTCTGCAGGACATGATCAGCGACCGTGAATGACCGCGACGTTCAATGCCCTTGCGTGTCGGCACCGCTGTCCATATGTACCTCCGAGCCGCGCTTACCAGGAACGACTATCTCGCCATGTGGTACGTAGGTGGAAAACGTGCACGGGCGTGCTCCTAAGCTCTGAGCTTAGGAGCACGCCCATGCGAGGCAGTGCCCTGACTAGCCATGATGCTGGCTATGAGACTATGACAGGCAGTGTGGACAATGACTAGGAGAGCCCTGCCACCCCCAAGTCCACAAAATTGTCATTTACAATGAAAATAGAGTTTCCCCTACTCACTCCTGTTGACATTAATGTGCACATTATCACCATCTTCGTCATCGAGTCCGCCACACCACGCGTTGTGTGGAGCGAGCTTGACGACGACGAGGGGCTCGGCGCCGCCAGATCCCGATAAAGTGGGTCTGTCAAGTTAGCCTCGCCCACGCAACTCGTTGCCAATGAGAAACGCCAACTTACATTAACAATGAGTGGGACGAGCAACCGGGGTTGCCCTGTCGCTAGACAAGTACAGGAGCGACAATGACACCTAGTAAATAGACGCATGCAAGCGGTCCGTCCTTCGTTGTCTGCAGGAGATCGCTGACATGATCAGCGACGTGAGCGAGCGTGACGTTCAATGCCCTTGCGTGCTGGCGCTATACCTCCGAGCCACGCTTACCAGGAACGGGTATGACACCAGGACCATCTCGCCGCGTGGCGTTTCGTAGGTGGAAACGTGTGCGGACGCGCTCCTAAGCTCGCGTTCGATGGAATCGGTGCATGGCTTCATCATCACCGCGGCCTGAGGCCAGTTTCATCGAACTAGCAGAGCTCCAAAGAGCCTTGCAAGCTGCCACGGCCGGGGACTTCGCGGTCCCGCCTGGCTTGTCATCTAGCTCTTCGGGCCGAGTCGCTTCGTCGGCGTGCCGGGAGGGTTGAGCACCACTATACTCCGGGTCATACGTCCAGTCTTAGACATATCAGTGGCAGACGAGTGATCAGGTAACGTACGGGTGATCAGACCGTCGTTGTCGATGTTTACGAGAAGAGCAGAGAGAGCAGAGATAAGGAACAGTAGTGGTTCAAATGTGACATGCGGCGTTTGAGTCGTAGGTGGAAACGTTCACACTGGCCCGTAGATTATTAGATCTTATCACGGGTGAGAACCGTTCTAAGGGATCTCTCTTCGAGGGTGATTGGTAGTATATCCGAGTCGAGTACTAGTAAAAAAGTCGGGGGCGCCCTGTGAACATCAGATAAAGGGATACACAAGGTCCAAGGAGTACTACAAGAGGCAGCTACTAGTACTTAGGATTTGGCCGATATATGATCTGTCGTCCCAATTTTGCTTCTGTCCGAATATTGGGCCGACAAACTAAATCAGTTGCTGATATCTACTAAGAACAGACATACACTTCGACCATCGGAAATTCAAACCCTACGGTTCTTACATCTCTAATAATTCTTGATCAATGTGTTTGCTTATACCGTCAAACAGAGATCTTCCCAGCTTTTACTGTGTTAGTAGAGATGCGATTTGGTGGTGTCCTCCGACAAGTCCGAGGTAGAAAGCAACAGATACATCGAAGTTGAGTATATATTGAAAGGCATGCATCTCGACATACCGTCTCAGTCACCTGTTTTCTCCTTCTTCTCCTTTGGAGGCCATCTCCCTTTGTGCTCAGCTATCAAGGTGTTAATTTGATCTTCCATTGTCCATCCTTCAAACTGGTCATCCCCATCGAGTAGAGAACCGACCAGATTCTGTTTCACTTCTTGGAACTTCTTCTCTAGAGCCCTTGCGTGGTTTTGCGCAAGTCGACAAAGTATCGTTGCATAGTGCCAAGCTCCCAATGGTGTCGATATATCCAGCTGCTCCACCAGCCGTTCAAAAAGGTAGACAAACTATCAACAAAAATGAACGTCGTCAGCACACGGGCGGACAAGCTGAGGACATGCTACCCACATTATCGGCCCGGAGGATAGCAGCCGGTAGAGAAACGATCGGACCGTCCGTCTGAACGCCGTACACTGGAAAATCGGTGATCCCGATAGCCTGGAGGAACTTGACGGATGCGGTGAGATACATCCTGAGCTGATTTGTTCCTTTCACCAAGTTGTCGGATGCCTTCTTATACTCGGCAGTCAAGATGGGCAGCTCAAGATATGTGGGATTTGGTCCAAGCTGGAGCCGCCGAGCCTTGCCAGCCAATGCGTCAACAGAATCCGTGGAGCCAAAGTTTGTTTCGTCCAAAGATTGCATGGAAGTGGAGATAGAGGCCGATGGTATAGAGTAGCGAGTACCCTTGGTGCTCTCTGCAGAATCATCTGCAACGGTCAACGACTTTTTTGAGGTCTTGGTGGACGCTTTACTACTCGCCAAAGCCTCAACCTTGCTTGTTCCTTTGCCATCTTTCTTTCCAGCAGGGTGGACAACCAACGGGAAATTATTGACGTGTTCGGATGATACATCTGGGAGATCGACTATGAGACGTCCCAACGCGTCGCATCGTCCTGTCAATGGAAATTGTCCGAGTTTGGAAATCCTTTGGTCCTCTGTCTCTGCAGTAGTCTCGTCTGTCCAAGAATAGAACTGAGAAAGGACATAGGTAGAATTGCGTCCTTCCTGCAAAGAAATAGTATCGGACGAACCACCCCGACATTGTATCCAGTTGTCGAGGTCTGGAGCAAAGTGACGGAGTAAGTTTTGGATAATTTTCTGTGGGACACTCCTTTTCAAATTGTCGCTCTTGGGAAAACGGAGAGTGGTTTCCAAACTGCGTTCACATCAAGAACGGGAAGTCAAGTGAATCGTCAAACACATACTTTGGACGGGAAAGCGGATCTTCGAGATGCGCGATTGAGTGACCATCTACTAGGGTATGCGCAATCTTGTCCATGCCCGGTTGGACGAGGCGTATGAAGAAATCGAACAACAAACGATCATGGTCGTGACGCCATGCAGCTTCAGATATCCTCGGTCGAAGCTTCCCCTTTTCGAGAGATCGGCGAGATGCCTGGAAGATGGCTGAAAAGCTTTGTTCAAGAATTGGAAAATCGACTGGAAACCCCTCCTTGGGGAAACAATCTACTGCTCCCGATCGCATCTTGAGGGTGGCTACACTGTTCAGTAGTTCGTGTACGCATGGCTCGAGTGCAGCATCGACTGTTGGGAGATCATTCTGAAAAAATGCAGAGAATGAAGTTCTGGAGATGTGTCGCATTAAATATACATACCCTGGTTTTCCATTCCTCCGGCCAAATGAAATTTGTCATGGTGGCATACTCTTTGCGGAACTCCGAGTCGGATGCAAGACACTGTGGTATGACTCGGCGATCAAACATCCAACGGAACATCCGATTATCGTTATTTTCCGAGGTGGCGGCGAAGCTGTACGGCGATTCTGCTCAGCATGTACTATCGAGAAATGGGTACACTCACTTGGAACATGATTGCCGTGAGCAAAATGTCACAACATCGCCGGCCATTTCGTACGGTTCTCGAACCTCTCTAGAAGCAGTAAATCGGACATCGTGCTTCTGGGGTTCTCGCTACTTACGGAACATCCAGATTCTGTTTGCTTGATGGAACTGATAAAGGAGTCGAATAACTTCAAAACCAAAATGTGAACTCGTCAACAGGTGACAAAGAGCAACTCACGATGGTTGCGTAGAAGTGGAATGCTGTGTCGAAGGTCCCGACGTTGCAGAGCTGGACCTACAGGCCTAAGTGAACAAGGCATATGTCCAAACGCAGGAAGCTAACTTACGAGGTGATTTTATTGGCTCCCTTGCGGGGAGGCATGATCCTAGTAATACGTCTGCGTAAACCTGGGGAGAATATTGAGAGGGGACATACCCTTCTAACTCTGGGTATTTCTGACTTTTAATCCACTGGATAATCGTGTCTTGAGCGTTGATGCTTTCCAGAATAGGGCCTTCTTTTCGGATATCCGTATCAATCCGCCATGACAGAGACGAATATGATCGTGTTTCGCTGATGACAGCGCCTACAGAGTGCTCGACGGTGTGACGCGCTGCAAACACGTATGATTCTAGACTGCACAGGAGGCGAGAAATGACAAGAACCACCGAAGGGGATGATAAATCAAGGCGGTATGGTGTTCCTATCTCTCCGAGATGAACATGCGGCTCAACACGAGGACGTCCGCTGTCAGACTAATAAAAGATAAAAAAGAAAGCTGAATGACTCACGAGAGCGCGGTCAGAAGATTGGTCATCTTCTAGCCACCCTACAAATAATCTGATCACCGTGTCGTACTTTGAAAAAGCCAACCCAATTAATGGGTCACTGATGTGCCACACACGTCGTTGATAGAGTAAACTGGTCATCAATAACGGGAGTTGCTCCTCATCAGCCATGCAAAGTACAGGTACATGGCAGATAGTTGGTGGTGTCGTGGAAGGGGGAATTGCCAGGAAATGGGCGTCAAGTTGCGGCGGGGGTACAATGTCTCCTTGCTCTTCCTCGGTTTCCTCGGATGTCCTGGTTGGGTTGGAACCGTCGAGCCACTCAGATAGAGTGGGAGGCGAATGTCTGAATAATTCGGATCTGGTACTGGAGTTTGCCTCGTCACACGACTGGCGTTCAACATCGGAACTGTTCTCTAAGTCCGAGTCGACAGTCACTTCCTGGCAGATTGAAATGACAAGTGGCACATAGAAACTCTTCGTCATATATTTCAGAATTGGGTTTGCCTCCCCACTGAAAGGTCGTGGAAGGACCACTGAGACGTCTTCGCTAAATGAACACTAAGCACTGAGTGTCATCAAGTGGCCGACCGCAGAAGACGTACAGTGAAGACAGTTGTGAATGAGCATCCAAAATCGCGTTCCTCACAAGGATGACGAGAAAGGACTCCTTTGGATATGGGGTATCTGTCAGGTTCTCTACTTCAAGGACAGCTTGGATCCTGGCACAGTCAAGGAGCGCAGTGTTAAACACGACATGTAGTCGCTGTTCCATCTCCTTGTCAAAGGTCTTGTCTACATTGTCCCAGAGATCAGCCGTTGACGCGTCGCTCAACTTTCGAAGTTGATCCAGCAGACCGATCACGCGCTTATTGATATACGGGACCGGACCCTTGTGATGAGTAAAATGAGTAAGTTGGATGCTGAGAATCATGAAGCATACAGATTTTAGCCAGCTAGGTATCTTCAGTTCATTCTTCAGAGACTGGACCAGTTCTGAGACGGAGGATGGCCATGACGATGCGTCGTGAGACTCGTGATAGCAGACGTCATTTCTAATGAGCTCAATATATGATGCCATTCGCCGTTAGAGGGGGAATACGCCTGAAGATAGACTCGATGGGGCGTTCAGTGCCTATAGGTTGGCACGGAAGGTGTGACGCGCAGCCAACTTGCAAATAAAAATAGACATACTATAATCGACTACATGCGATATTTTCAGTGAATCAACATAATAATGATACTTGGTACTTACGATGTGTTGTGTTGTTGAACAGGAGGTGCCTGTGGGTGAAGTTCAGGAGCGCGGGAACTACACGCCACCTCGTTGACAATAATTAGAGACTTAGAGTCCATGAACATTAATCGCTTCAGCGGCATATCTCGGTCGCTGTCGAGGTCGAGGCAAATATGTAGTTTTGATCATCATGGAACGCTCCCAGAAAGTCTTGCTCGATCTTTCATCCTCCCCCATCAGGTCACCAGCGCTGCAAGCCCGCAGATCACAAGCGCTTCTGTGGGGAATATCTATTGCCTGCGATACACTTGCAGGTATCCTGAACAAGCCGTCCCTTCCAGGAGACTACAAGTTTGGCTTAGCCACGAGTGTGCCTGGACTCGTTAACGCCCTCAACTCTCGTGCGTACCCCGACGGCCCTACCAAAAACCTTTTATGCATGCCAACTTGAAGCACGCAAACACCGCGCCATATGCAACCCGTTTCCGATAGAGCTTCAAGCAGAGCTCGCCTCTCGAGACACGATTTAACATGGAGGAGCGGAAATGCGACCGAGCTCATCGAAATCGTCATGAAGGACGACGGACGGGGCCACACCGCACGGGCACCAGGAGGCACCCTGAGGTGGACAAGGCAAACGACCTCAAAAACTTCAACGGCTGGGCCAGCGGAATCTTTATCCGTTACTCAAGACGCAGGAAAACGAGAAAGATCCGTGGCGTTTTCCTCAAAGGAACATCGAAAAGGGCGAATTTTTGCATGTGGTGCATGTCATTGCAGTGTCGTCAGTTGGGTGCATTCAAACGAGATGTCAGGTTGCACATCGAAGGCTCGACACAAATGTGGACGGCATATGGAACCGGATTGTGTTGGAATTGTTACTGATTACATACGCATTTGCTGACATAAGCAACTACTTACATTGGATGAGACTTTACTGTAGCTTACTTAGTGACTTACTGAGTATTCTACAGGTACTTACATTCCTTGCTAATACAAGTGACTTACTGAGCATTCTACAGATTGGTGTTTATTACTCTCCCAGACAAAACACTTGAGACATGAGTTCTATCTGAGTTGTCAGAACCTATTTACTGAATGCTCTGCAGGATGTGGTCTTGGGATAAGTTTGTCCTGACCCAGATTGATACTAAGACTTTGCATGGTTAACCAAGGTGAAATCAGCAAACAGACAGATAAGGACTGTTAGCTAAAAGATATGCTTTAATGTATCCTGCTCATATTCCATCTCTGGCAGGCTGTAGCCTCAAATTATGGTTTGATTTGAGCCTATGGTGATCATAGTCACTAACCACTCAACCACCTGTTGTAATTGGTTTGCTTGGTATGACTGATATATAATTCTTGTCATAGAAGTTAATCATGTTTGGTATACATACTTGAGGCATGCTGTTGCACAGTGCTGCAAATCTCAGAGGACTGGACTACATTGCTTTGTGAGTAGCTTAGCTGAAGTCCCACAATAGGGCTAATAATAAGCTGAGACTCTGAGGAGCCATCTTCCCACTTCACCTCCAAATCAAAGATGAATCACAATGAACCTCTAATAATCCAAGCAATCCCACCAGGTTTCACCAGATATCTTCAAATACCCTACCCTACACTTCTTGAGTCAATATTTGGCTCACTCCCAGATATCTTAGAAATAAGCCTAAAGGCTACATTTTCAACCACTCAAACCCAATCAAATAACACTGCAGCTCTGTCCTCTGAATTTATTTTTGATATCATCTCAGCCATCTTTGAGAAAATCCCAAAGTGTCCATGGGTCTTTGCTGTGATCCCTTGGACACCATTCATATTTGAAATGGAATACACCTCTTTTGCATCAGCATTGCAGCCAGGATGAGACTTCTTCCAGTTGATTCAACATGACACTGCTTTTGGGATTCAGGGAAAGAAATGAGGATTATGATACAAAGAACAAAGTATGTATGTCATTCTTTTTCACACTTTTCATCATATCACTGTGCTCTATCAGGGTGAAGAAAAGGTCATATGGAGCCTTCACCATATCATGCAACAAGATCCCCTTCACTGATTTGCTTTGAGTGTTTCCATCCAGGACACAACTGCTAGGTTGTGGTGTAGTCATCAATCATTTCTTTCAGCATCAAATCCTATTGGCCTGATGGAGGTAAGATACAGATTTGGCACTTTGTATGAAGTACTCACTATATTTATCTAGAATATTGATGATTTCATCACTCTTTTCTATTTAATTGGGCATGCAGATATGACACAGCTAGGATGGAATCCTACTATCAAATGCATCCACATTAAAGACAATATTCAATATCAGTTCACAGTTTGTGATGAAACATGCACAACCACAAGGCCTTTGTCTGTTTCTGGAGTAGATATAAAGATTGACAAAGAAACAAGGATACAGTATATGAAGCTGTTGATAAGAAAGGAAACATAGTGGCAATAAAGGATTCATGGCAAGATGACCATCAAGATTCAGAGGGTACCACTCTCCAAAACATCATGAAGGACATTCACAAAAAAATTGGAGAAGAGGTAGCAGTAAAGGCCAAGGAAAATATTGTTGGAATCCAACTTTATGAACATGTCCACATCTCTGGAAAACAAGATAAAACATTTAATCCAAATAAGGACAACATTTCCATAAAGTGGGTGAAATTCCAAACAGACCTACCATCAGGCTTCCTTGTGGGATTGGTGGGATACCAACTATCTCATATCAATCAAGATCATCCTGCATCAACCCCCCTTGCAGAAAACATACTCAAACTATCTATGAAGATGTTGGAGAACCCCTTGTAAACATTTCATGTTTGGAAAATGTCTTTGACTGTTTACAAGGAGCATGCAAAGATATTTTCTGATCATTTCTCCAATATTTGAATGAGTCTAACAGTGATTAGCTCTCTATTATATTCACAAAGCTGGATGGGGTGCACTGTTACAGTTATCCAAAGATGTGGGATTCTTTTTCCTTTCTTGGAGCAGACTCTATTCCTATTCATGGTGACTCATCCTGAGATGTCCAAGAGGCTCAAGCTAATATAGAAATGCCCTTGTCTGCACAGCAAAGGGAAGAATAGGATTAAAGTGCAGCAAGGCAAAACACATGATGAGACAAAAAATAAAATGCAGATCATTGAGATGAAACAAAGAAATATTGAATCATTGGATGTCTGCTGGTAATCTAGATCCACTAGGATCAATGAGGGACTTGTGCAGCAGCAGGTGAAACAGATAATGAAATGATAGGAACAATGACATGTCTGCTGTCATGAAGATCAGAATAGTCAGCAAGCAGATGGAATCAGAACAAGTGTCAAAGAGGTGTCTGCTGTCCAGAAGAATGGAATAGTCAGTGAGCAGACAGACTAGAGATTATACCACCAGGTTAAGGGTTCCCAAGTGGCTGAGAAAATGGTCCTAAATGTGGTTGCCTAGTGGCAGCCTTGTGAGAGAAAGGCATAATAAGGTAGAATGGTTGTTAAGAGCATACCAAGTCCCCAATCTACCATGGTGTGGTATGGGACAGACATCCACCTGGTAGGGCATCTGGAGGTTGGCTAATCCTCCTGGTTCTCTGGTGACTTCTGTGTTCCTTAGGAAAGAATGAAAATGGAGTGTCCTGTCACCAAGTAGGTTATCCTTGTAATACTTGAGGTGGAACAACAGTGTTATATTTTCAAACCACCATCAACTTCTTACAAGATTTTTCCATCTCCTACATTTTATACAAACTTCATCCATGATCTTGAATCTCTATGGTGGACTTCCTTGTGGATGCTTTTTCACTATACTGACATAAATTCACCCACTGAAGATCTTCATGCCTAGTATAGATTCTTTTATGATGTGTTTCCAATTGAAAGGTCAACAGGTTCAAGAAAATTGTTCTTCACCCAAGACCTTTTTGAAGTCCATGACACCCTGCCATCAACATACAAAGACAAGTATGAGGGTTTTATATCACTAGGATTCTACCTCCAATAATGCCATTGAAAGGCAGAAGAACCATACCCCCTTAGTATCTCACTTACCAATGACCTTCTGGAAGATACACATGCACATCATATTCTGAAACTGTAGAGCAATTGAAGGGGTCTAATATTCTCCTACAACATATATGCCCACTTATTCAGAATATTCAAGCCACTTCTAGACCAGTCAAAAGGCAAAGACTAGCTTAGGAAAATGGTCTACTTGGCCCTTATTTTACATATCATTGTCTCATGTTAATCCATTTCACCACATTTCCGTGAACGTTTGGGATTGCTGTGGTCGCAAGTGTGGATCAACCATGAAACCGAAGCGCGCACACGACAATTCAACGAGAATCCTGCACAAACATGAAGATGGTGTGCAGAAACCAAGGTGCACAAGAACCTGATCCATTGGCGCCGAGAACAAGATCCGCGACAACGCCGCTGAGAATCTCAGCCACGCGAACCAGCGTGGAACTCGTTGAAAAATAGACGTCCAGTTTAATTCGACCACATGCCACATACAGTCTGACCATTCTCACGAGCTCCCATGCTTACCCTCCCTCTTGCGCTCCGGGTACAACTAACGCGCGTTACAATCGGTCAGCACAGCGTTGTTAGACCTCGGCAGAGACGTACCTTGCCAGGATTGAACAAGTTCAGCGGGTCAACTGCTTGCTTCACGGTCCTCATCAGCTCCACTGTGTCCTCACCGAGTTCCTCAACGAGATACTCTGTCTTGCCGATCCCAACGCCATGTTCGCCCGTACCTGACGCGTCCAAGACAGTCAACATGTATGACCTAGAGAGGGTGTTACGGAAGAGAGCGTACATGTGCCATCCATGGCGATCGCGCGGTTGATGAGTCTGTGGACAGCTTCGCTGACAGACTGGAGTTCCCGGTCATCTCGGAAAAGGAGGAGTCCATGGAAGTTCCCTGGCGTACAATCCGCATTAAATAATATACGATAGCCTTGCGAAGACGTACCATCCCCGACGTGACCGACGATGGTGAACTCAAGTCCAGACTGGGCGAGGTCTTCTTTGGTCTCGTACACGAGCTGAGGAAGCTTGGAGACCGGAACGCTAGACCGATCGATTAACGATTCGTCACCAGATGTTGGAAAGCAGGTCGTTACCAAACATCGGTCGTCCAACATTTCATTCCAGGATGGGACGCCAAAGTGGACATGAGTGCATACTTTCTGTTTTCCCAAAGGTTGTCTGCTTCTTCGTCCGTTGCCGCAAATTCGAATTGAGTACTACCATGACTCCGAACGATCTGTTGGACGATGCGTGAGGTTTCAGCAATAGATTCAGGCGAGCCTTGCAGCTTGAAGAAAAGGGTGTCTTGAACCAGATAGGGACTCTCGATAATGCCAGCTGTGTTGATGGCAGACATCACTATGGCTCATGTGCGTCAAATGATTCCTTCGCTTAATGAAACAAACACAGACTGTGATCGTCAAGAAGCTCTACACACTCTGGATGAGTTTGTTAGTAGGATTGAGTACCTGAGGAGGATAGATACAAACGTATGTGTGGGCCGTAAGGCGTGTTGAGGATTTCTTGGACAGCACTGACTGCCTTCTTGACATCCGGAAATTGTGCCATCGCAACTTTCGTTGGAACGAGTGGTGCGAGGCGGAGTGTGGCTGCCTCTCATTTCAACAAGAAGGACAGTAGCGAGTTAGAGGATCCTACCCTCAGTTACAATGCCCAAGGTACCCTCTGCACCAATGAAAAGCTTGGTAGTGTCAAACCCAGCGGACGACTTGCGAGCCCTTTGACGCGTCTTGATAACTTTGCCAGACGGAAGTACCACGGTCTGGTTGTAGTTGTTGTCTAACTAATGTAGAACCATGCCAAGATCGACGCTTACGACGTTGAGGAACCATTCTGCCTTTGCAGTACCATATCTAACGGCGTTCGCTGTGGACGATTAGCGCCTCATGATCAAAAGTGGTAGAGACTTACTTCCAGAACACCCCGTGCCGATCATCCCACCTATCGTCTTCCCAACTATTACAACCAATGCTGACTCCGGAAGAAGAAAGACTTACAGCACCTGGAGCGGGGTCAAGCTAAGTGCGCATGTTGAGCAACGATAACATGACGTCACGATATATGCTTACAGGGAAGAAAAGAGGTATTCCTTTCTCCTTGAGGATGCGATTGATGTCATCCCACCGAGCGCCGGCTTGGCACCGAAGGTCACTGTCGGCCTCTGAGAAAAGAAGTCATGTTGCGTCCATTCGCCATTTAGGCTCAGTGTGCATACCATTGATCTCAAGAATTTGGTCCATGGCAGACATATCGATGCATATACTGCCAGAAGGATGCTGCAAACGCATCAAGACAATGAGTACGGATACAAACAGGGCAAACGGACTTACACCACTATAATGACCCTCGAGACTCGTCGCGCCACTGTAGGGAATGAGAGGGATCCTGTACTTGCGGGATATATTGACGACATTGACAACATCCTCTGTAGAGTTGACCTGAACGATGACGGAGTGGGGTGAGCTAGGATGGTAAGAGTTTTCCGAAGAACCATAGAGTTCGAGCGAGTCTTTGTTCGTCTGAACGCGGTGTTGTTCAGGAAAAGCATGCCTGAGCTCTTTGATCGCTTCTTCGACGTCGTCCGGGCTGCCATAAGAGGACGCAAGTGATATGGGTGAATCGGTGAGCGAAAACCCAATTTCAGAGTCCGAGGGCGAACCGTCAGCTTTGTTCTGCTGGTGTACGTGACGGCTCGAGTAGTCAGAGAGGGCGGCGTCGTGTGATGCCCCCAGTGTGAGACGGAACTCGTCGAATGCGCCATTCCGAAGAACGTAGAAACCAAAACCAAGCGTACCGAATGTCAGGATGGCCCCTGCGACGAAGTTGCCCAGATGCACGTCCTGGTGTCGGTGCAGCTTGGGATGAGAATTCGTATGATGTCTGACCTGGAATGAGGAGCGAGTAGTGAGACGGCATAACCGCAAAGGCAGGCAGCCCGCGCGTCCACGCATCAAGAGAGTTGCTGGGATCATGGCTGAGAGCTCGCCGTCTTTGCGTGTGAGCCCAGCGAGGTCTCATGATGGTTTCCCTACATTCACTAGTACTTTATTCCCTAATGGGATTAGTGTCGTCGTTCGGGTACTTCCGTGCCAAACTGTAAAGTGGGCCAAGGGCAGAGCAGGTTCAACGTCTGGATGTCACGACAAGGTGGAAAGCTGAAGCCGTTGAAGGTCTGTTTTCTCGATGGCTCGACCTTCGTTCGCTCACTGGCAATGACCGCAGGCTCCCAAGAAAGATAAAAGGGAAGAGGACGAGGATGACAAGGCCATGAAGGAGAAGAAGAAGGCCGAGGAAGCTGCTCTGAAGGCTGCAAAGGATAAAGGTACGATGGTCTGATTTCGATACAAGGTCCCCTCTCCTCACCACGGGTCATCTCGATCACCGAAATATACAGCTGCCAAAGGTTCGGATGTGTCTTGCTACTGTGCTGCTCATATCGCTGACCATCTCTCAGGTGGTGCGCCTGGTGGTGGAATCAAAAAGTATGTCGGACATCTCTTGGTGCTACAGCTGTCAACCTATCATCCTCAGGTCTTCCGGGAAGAAATGAGTGGATTGTCCAGGGATTGTGTTGTTATCTGTACGCGTAGATCGACCAAAGAGATTGGTTTTGTTATTGTACCACGATGAGCGTTGGCTGGCGTGTCGAGCTGAACCGTGTTTGGGATGTGCGCCATCTCTAGTCTGCCCCAGATCGTCGCCGTTGACGTGGAGCTGGTTTAGGTGCTTGGTCCGTTTCCAATCCATGCTCGTGAACAACACTTTCTTTCTCCTGCGTACCCCCTCGATCGTGAGTCGCTTCGTTTCTCAGCTGGACTTGGCTTCATTCGTCCCACCCAGTCTCTCTGCCCATCGACACGACTGCACGGTACCCCACATCGCTCACCCACACTGCCAACGCCGCCTGGTCACAGACAACAGCAGATATCCGTGGTATCATCCGCGTTTCACACCCATCTGTCCCCTGGGATCAGATACGTGCAACTGAAGGTTGGGCTGGTCTCCAACACCTAAACGTCTTGCGGGGCTGGCTCTCTGTCTGTCCCACGTCCGAACACAGTGCAGACGTCTCGATCCCCCTACTCTGCACAGAACTCCTCCAGGGTGCCTTCTTTACAATCCTTCCACCCACTGCTTCTCCAGAAAGAAAGACGCACGTTCCAGAGTGGCATTACGGGAATGTCTATGGGAATGTCTATACGATGGAGAGGGCTCCTGTGCAGCTCGTCAGATTACCCGTGTCTCCCGTGAGTAAGATGGCTGAGACGAGGTACGAGGTCATTATATGCGCTCCCTATGAGGTGCGACGATTCACCGTTTTGTCCTCTACAACGCTCAACGAATTCGATCTCCTTACTAGATACGCCTTTTTGGAGACCCCTCTGCATATTCCTCCCCATACCCAATTCTGACACTCAGCTTCTCGGTCTCTCTCCAATTTCCATGTTCCCCCAACCCGGCACCTTCACCTGAGGCGGACAGGACACAACTCCTCACCAACGACATTCCACTCCAGTACTCCTCGGCACACTCGGTAATACCTCATATCGTCGATGGCACACCATTTGGAGACGCGATCGGTATCGGGGTTCAGTGTCTTGACTTTGGGCGCCACACCGGCGAGGGTTACTGGTCGGTTGTCTGCGCGCACCTGGTTTCTACCTCAGGTCGTCTTCCGCCTTCGATGTCCGTTTCACTCCTCGATGAGGCACCCGTACGCATAGCGCCAACCCAAACGCGTATCGTACCCCTTCGGTTATGTATATCCAAAAGTATACCAGAGGATGTCAAGCAAATGGACGTTGAGCTTACCTGTGTACCCTCCGTGGCCTCGTGCCACCCGACATTGCAGAGCACATTCGTCCTGCACGCCAGTCTTCCATTGACGCATGTTCCACTCTGGACGCCAGAGAAACACGTTCCGATCCAAGCATCGTATTTCTTCGCAAAGTCGATGCCGACTGCGTTCTTAGTGAAACCTCCAATGGAACCATTTGGCGACCTCCGCGTCGTGGGACAGCACGGTAGCATTGGTACCGGCAAGTGTAAGGGAAACGAACCAATTCTTGCACTTCGTGAGTTGAAGCTAAATGAATGAAATACACGCGCGATTTGAATTCTCATCTGACGCGTTTAAGATGGCGCTGGTGTAGACATTCTCAACCAAACATTCTGGCCAGACTCGCTTCCACGTCAAAGGTACGCATGGGTGGTGATACCGCAGGGACGAACGGCTTGGGTAGGCCCGCTACTTTATCCAAGGTTTTTACTCATCACTCTCTCCGTTGGCAGGGACTCGATTGGCACGGCCCTTCAACGGCTGATGCGTTTGCAACTGTATCTGCCCTCTCGTGCATTCTACACAACTCCGGTTCAGGAAGATGGGCCAAGTGGAGCTTCGATGCCGACACGCGCGTCATCCTCATAGGCCACTCGAATGGCGGACAAGGTGCATGGTACATGGCGAGTAGATGGCCCGATCGTGTGTGCGCCGGTGAGTCTCCTTCCTGTCTCCTTCCCTGCGTGCCCTTCGGATGCCTATTTTGTTCTTCTCCGTACATTAGTCGTCCCAGCGGCGGGATACATTAAATCTCAAGCCTACGTTTCGTGGTGTATGAGCCGTTTTGCGCACTTTATCGACCCTGCATTGCGTGCCGTCCTCGACAGCTCCCTCACACCAGATGACAATGATTTATTCTTGGGAAACTTGGTTGGCAAACCCATTTTGGCCTTGCTCGGGTGAGTCGTCTGAATGTTCAAATAGAGGGTGCAGGTGCGCGAGATACTTGACATCTATCAGGTCATCTTTGGGCCTGCTTAACTGACGGTGTTTCCTTGCAGAGGCGCAGATGACAACGTTCCGCCGTGGCAAACTCGTGAGCAAGTAGTGATTCTGAAAACCTGGGAACCCGATGCGAACGTAACGTGCGTGCATCCGCTCGTGACTCTGTCTTGGCTGCGAGAAGCTCTTTTGTTTCGATTTTCCTGACATCGACCGGTCGTGTGCAGGTGCTACGAAGATCCCGGACAGCCTCACTGGTACCCAGAGATTTTACTCAACAAGCGTGTGCAGGACTTTCTAGATCAGGTCTACTTTTCTTCACCACTGGTGGAGGGGGCATCGTGCATGGGCCGAGAGCGCAAGACAGCCCAATTCACCCTCACTGTTGCAGTACCAGATGAGAGCGGGTCGTTGAACGGATGGCAGATCCATGCGCTAACGACTCCAGGATTGTAAGTGCATCACCCCTTCAATCGATCATCTCCGTTGACGGAGACCCCAAGGCTGGGTCGGCTCCGGGTCGCGACCACCCCCGATGGACGGGTCTCCACACTGACGACGAATATCTCGGTGTTCTCGTTCAACCCTGACATTACTAGTGATGATGTCAGGAAAGTGGCCACGCTTGGGATTGATGGCAAGGATATCTCAGTCGACCTCGGCGGCTCGATTGGCACGATCTTGTTTGTCAGGGACACCCACGAGTCATCCTGGAAGGTATGAAGTTCGCTCGATACACGGCGCTGGTCTGAGCTAGATGATCTGCCCCGCAGGTCCTTCCCCACACCGAGTCACTGACGACGACACTGCAAATCCTCCACGCCCCCCACCAGCGCCTGCAATCCATCCTCTCCACACGAGCCCCACTCACATTGGTCGTTCCCACTCTCACACCCTCCCCAGAGCTCTCCGCCGCCCTCCGCATCGCACACGCCCTTTTCCTCTTCCACGCGCTCGACGCGCACATCGTCGGCATCTCCGAAGTCGAGCAGCCAACCACGCGGCTCGAGGGAAACCTCGTCGTCATCGGGTGCGCCTCGACGCCGCCCGTACAACGATGGGTCGAGCGCGCCGGCGGCACATGGGCATACGCCGACGGAGCATGGCGTCTCGGTGCGGCCCGTTTCGACCGTCCGTCTTCAGGTGCGCGATCGCATTTTTCTCTTCTTCGCGTTGGGTCCTGACACATACGCATACACATATTTCCCGCTGGCAACGCACGTGAAGGCATCCTGTTTTCTCAACCGCATCCGAACGGCCAAGGCAAGGGCATCGCACTTTTCCTCCAGTCGACGGACGCGGCCGGCCTCGAGCGTGCCGTCCGGCTCTTTCCGATCCGTACCGGGGTGCTCTCGCCAGACTGGCTCGTCGTCGACGGTCGCGCAGACACGATCGGCGCAGCAGGCGTGCAAGGTGCCGGGTACGTGTCTTTCTTTACGCGCGCGCGCGCGTACACAAAATCCACTATTGATGATTTCTAGGGTGTACGGCTGGACACCGCCGGACGCGCACGATCACCGCTGCGCGGGCACATGGGTCTGGAACGAACGCATGTCATGGCTTGATTAGCATACGACGTCCCATACGACGCCATAAGTACATAGATAGAATTCGTCTGTACGTGGTACGGTAAAGGATCGTAACAAGATAAATCTTTTCTGCAGGGGGGAGCGGAAGCGAACGAGAGTCTCATAGTATAAACAATCGACGAACGAGGGGGGGAAGGGAGGGTTCGACGACGATCACGTGAGAACGAGAGTGTGGTAACCGTAATACTGGAGAGAGCGTACGTGCAGAAAAAAGTACGCGCGACGTGATCAAAAAGTTCACATGTTACACGTTGTTCAACACTGGAATGGGGTAGAAACTTGTTACAATACAGTGAGTTGCGGATAGAGGCAAGAAGAGACTGAAGGAGAAAACGGAGCCGAAGAAAAGAGAACCCAAAAACGGACAGATATCTGCAACAGATAGCAACAAAGACGGGGCGAGTCTAGGATTGATAGATGGACCTCGCGACCTAACCAAAACGTCAGTGACCCGGAAAAGTCAGAGATGCGAGAACACTCACACTCTCGAGAAGCATGGTGACCTCGGGGGCAACACGGACAAACTCTTTGCTCCAGAATTCATATTTCTGGTTCCTGAGAAGTTCAATGAACGTGACGAGCGCTCCCCACGGGTGAGGACGGTGGACAATGAAACGCTCCAGGAGAACACGTGTCATCACCTCACGGAAGCAGTCATCCTTGACCTCGACGAAGAGGTGGAGCAAGAGGGAGGAGAACCAGTGGGTATGGGCGTTGGGATATCGTAAGTGAAGCACCATGGAACTCAGGAGATGGTGTTGTCCTAAGGCTACATGTCAATACGCGCTCATCATGTGAGTCGGTGAACTCTTACCTTCAACATCTAAATTAGAGGCTAGGTACTGTAAAGCAACGACCCCTGGGTCGCTCGGGACAAAGACAGATGACCCGCTGCGCGCCTTCGCCTGCGCAACCGACGATACTCCGATATACATTACCAAAGAGTTGATAAGGGAAAGGTTGTATGTATCAGTAGTCCCTTCCGGAACCACGGATAACTTCAAGCGATCTTTGAGAGAAGCAAGGAAAGTGGTAGAACCCCGGTTTAAGAGATACAGATCCAGACCATTCCTGAGATCAGCGTTTTTAACGCCCGACGCAAAGTCGGACAAGATAGGTGGGATGGGACCCATTTCGGGGATCGAGTCGAATTTGATATTGCGCAGGTGGGGGTCGGGGAGGACGATGGAAAGAGGGAACGCGCTGATAATAATGTTGCGGAGTTGGATGCAGCGAGGAGGGATGACATCGCAAAGACTGAAGTAGTATTCGCTGAGGAACTCGGGGAAGTCGTGGAGGAGGACGAGAAGCAACCGGAGTGTGCCTCTGTAGAGGTCACGAGCGGCAAGTTGAAGGTCTGCTTCCTTGAGGAACGGCGCCAAAAATTTGAAGAGGGATAAAAGGAGCTTGTGAAACGCGGACCAGCCCTCTCGGTTCTCGGACAAGAGCAGCTTTGGCATGAAATGCCTGTGAGAAACGAGACTCAGCCAGGAAAAAGCGAATCCAGGGAAGTAGGTAGGTTGTAGCGAACTGAAGGTATCACTGCGGAACCTTTGATGAGCAATGATATCACTCAGTTACATCCAGCTTACCTGATGGCGGTCAACAGCTGGAAATATGCGGATCCGAGGTTCGCCTCCATCGCGTGCAGGTCATTGATAAGACTGGAGAAGAATCTGAAAAATGGCTTCTGTTGGAACATGACTCCCTGATCTTCATGCATGTTGGCCAACACGAGGACAAAGATCGACAAGATTTTAGTGAGGTAGTGTACTTTTGCCTGATCATTGTTGACACCAGAAGCGTCCCCATGGTACTTGATGATGTAAACAATCAAGCGGGACATCGCATCCAGAGCCTGGAAAGCGTATTCAAACTCTCCAGCCGCGACACACTTGAGATAGCTGTTGACGCTGGAGTCGGCGCAGACACGGAAGAAGAACGAAGAGACGTCTTCGACCTTCAGGATACCTTGTTTTGTGAGTTGAGTGATATACGGGACGAAAGCCTTTTCTGGGGAATGGGAACGCTGGAAGATAGTGACCCATTGCTGAAACCAGCCAAAGAGCTTCTCCCTAAGCTGTTCAGTCTCTGGTTTGACCGAAGGCTGCCGTATGACAACTCCGTCCGAAGCCATGGCATTACTTGGACGCCTCACGACACCACGGAGGTCTTCAAACAGATGCTGGACCCTATTCGAAGCACATAAGCCAATTTGTTAGGGAAAAGGTAATATGAATACTTACTCCTCGTTGGCTTTTCCGGCTTGGACGAGCTGACCCAACACCTCGATCGAATACGTGAGTTGATTTTGGGTTGCAACAGGTGGGTCACTGGACAAGCACTCCCGGATGAGGCCGGCCGCAAAACTCTGCAGGGTCGGACGAGGGTCCTGGAACAAGCTCTTGGCTAGTTGTTGGTCTTGAAGCGAAGTGTTCACAAGTCCGCTGCGGAGTAGAGTGACGGTGACCGGAATGTTGAGCTTGCGCTGCGTGGACGTCAGCACGAGCACAGCACAAGGTTTGACCCATTACAAACCTCATCCTCGGCATATAAAAGCCAGGTGATGGCTTCCTTGGCGACTTCCTCGAACGAATGGCATAGCTGATCCAGCAGTGCCACGTAAATTTCCCTGCCCAACTGAGATGACGTCTTGTACAGCAATTGCACGATCTTTTGAGACATCAAGAGTGGGGTACGCTGGCGGTCTACCGACTCAGCAGCGATGTAGAGCACCTGGCGGACCAAGTGGCGGATATCGTGGTTCGAGGGCAGTGCAGATAGTGAAGTGATGGGCAACTGAACGAGAAGACTCTCTAGGTCCCTGACGGTGATCTTAAACTCGAGTTAGTGCGAAGTCAGCATTGGCAGTGGATCGACAGACCGAGAACCGTTCCATGGCTTCCTGGTGGCTCAAAGCACTCATCCCTTGTTCCGGAGCAGGAGAACCAGTATAAACGGTAGTAGGAAGTTGATCTGCACGCGAATATGCCACCGATGAGCCAGGGCGGCTCATGGTAGAGGGTCGTCGCTTGGGATCGAGAGCTGGGACTCCGCATCAGCAGCATAGCAAGACGGTCTACATAGTACTTACAGAAATCTTCATATACAGCAACTTGATGAGGCTGAAGTCCTGCAGCCTTGATACGCAAAGGATCTGGAAGAACCACCGAATAGTTGGCGGGAGGTGCCGCAGGGTCCCAGAATGGCTGGCCATTACGAAGTTCTCTGTGTCTTCGACGAACTTCGTACGAACTTGCAAACCCTTCATCAACATCCGCCACCGCGCGTTCCATCGCAGCTTTTTCGATAGCGGAACAAGCGACCTCCACGTTGTCCGCCACAAGGATGGAAAGGACCTGCTCGGATATCACTTGTTCGCTAAAACCATGGTCAACGAGGGCGGTGCGAAGGTGTCCACCGAGATTGCTTTTAAGTGGTTCTTTGCATGTCACCAGCGCAAGACTTCCAGCGAGCTTCTGAGCCATCAGATGACCAGCTTTGCGTAATTTGTCCTCGCTGGGCTCCATAGCGAAGTCCTTCGTGACAAGCTCTCGGGTAGAAATGCCCGCTATCGTGACCGAGCGCTCGACAACAGGTACGACGATCTATAGAAGGCCACAGTTAGTGGAGACGTGTACCGTGACCAAAGGCCCGTACCTCGCGAACGGAGCGATCTACGGCCAACTGGACAGCCCTTTTAAATGTGTGGTTGACATGTAATGGCGCAAGTTGTGGGCTGATGATGACGCTCGACGCCAACCCAGCCAAAATCGACTCGATATGCGCTCCAATTGCGCCCGCAGGGGCAGAGCCGAGTGACATGACCTGTCCTTCGTTCTGGATCCCCCCGCGCTCGAAACCGTTCATCGGCACCGAGTCCATATCATTGACGTAGTCGGGGAGACTAGGTGCGGGAGCCGAAGTATCGGTTGAAGGTCGGTTCCTGAGAATCATTGTCGCTTCGACCGCATCGAGGTCAATGTCGAGCCCCTTGCATAGCACCTCGATTTCAAACTTCAAGTTTAGTTTGAGGTCAGCAAAGTGGTAGAGCTCCGCGAGAAGTGAGATGACCGCCATGAGCCACGGGTTCGGAGGCTTGAACACCTTGGATTTTGCACAAGGTTCGAGGGTCTTGCATACAAACGGAATGGCAACAATCAATCGGCCACTTTCAAACCCCTCAACGAGGAGATCTTTGAAGGAGAGGTTTTTGTGCCGGATAGGTTTATCTCTCGCAAGCGTAATAGCCCCGAGCCAAGAGCCGAGATTCTTCAAGATTGCCCGCTCAGACGTGACCTGCATCGTTTTTTCGCTGTTGAGCAACACGGCAGACTTGACGAAAGTTTCTTGGAGGATGAGTTTGCACAACTTTGGCTTTTCGAGGGCGTCCAGGAAGCGAAGATACAGCTGATGGTTGTTGGGCTCCGCACTGATCCGCTGGTCGACTAGATAGTTGGCAAACCACCTTGCATAGGCATCCTCGAAGTGGTCCTTCATCTCCGTAAGCTTCGCGTCGAAGTTGCTGGGAGCAAGGTTGTTCACAATGAACAGAACCTTGTCGGATATTTCCTCGGACGGTTTGACGATCTCGGAGTCCATTTTGTCAGGCTGGATAGCAGTGAATACCGGAATGGGATCAGATGCAAGACCTCTCATGTCGCCATTCGATCCATCCGTTCCAGCAGCCATTGCGCGGTGAATAGCAGCCGCGATGTCTGGACGAGCTTCCATCAAATGCGGAATGCCCGACAACGCCTGACAGAGTGGCTGCCATTCTGCAAGACGACTCTCAAACCGGGCCAGAGCTTGCAAGCCAAACTTGAACAGGTTTGTCTCGGGAGGGCAGCTCAAGGCATCGACGACGTAACGAAGCGCTATCCCAAACGGAATGAGATCGACTAATTCGTGTTGGATGATTGAACCGAAGAGGTAACCAGTCATAGCAAGTTCGCGAGCGGGGTAGTAGGACTGGAAGAATTTGTATTCGTCGAATAGAAAATGAAGCATGCAGGAAAAGATTTCGTGATCTCTAGGGTCGGATGAAGCCCTGCTGCGCTGAAGAAGGGCGATAACGTCGTCGATGGTCGTTTGTTCGTCGTACATTTCCTTGTAGATAGCATCAACTTCGGCCTCAATCTCGGCCGAATAGTTGACGACGGAAAAGCCCGGCTCGGTGTCGGTACCAGGGATGAGGTTCATGAGGCGAGGGTGAATTTGCAGACAGGCGTTACGGACTTCGAGGCAATAATCTATGTCGTCGCGAGGCATTTTGGCGGAGCTATTTGTCATGTTAGTGAATATCAATAGAGAAGAGTAAACAAAGTACACGTACTTATTTCGAAGGGTACGGAGGAAGATCGCGATGGTTTGTGGGTTAAGAGGCATAGTACGACCATCCACTGCCGGGTCAGACATTCTTGATATTTTTTCACTCTCCATTTTGACTTCTAAGAAATGAATCATCGAGCGAAGGAACTCGGCGCCGTGTGTTGTGACATTATCGGCAAGCCACTTGTCGAGATTCAAGTACTCTCGACGAGAAGCTAGTGCAGCGACATCAAGAGCAAAGGTGAAGGGTCGTGAGTCCAGCATATTCTCCAGGATCTACTGCAAGTTGAATGGTGTTTTCAACGTTCCAGATTGCGGCGACTCACCTTGAGGTCTTGCGCAACATCTAAGATCCGGGTGATGTTGAGGGGGCTCTCATCGTAAAAATCACGAAAAGCACCGAGAAGATACGCAGGATCGATCTGCCACAACCGCATGAAGACAAGCTGGTGGTTCGGGTGACCGGCGAGAAACATAGCCAACAACTTGCGAGAATACTCAAGACGGATCTCACCCCAATTCTGATCCTGTCACACACGTCAGAAATGCTTCAACGAATGAAAATAAACGACATTACCGGAACCTGAAGTAGACCCATATGGACCAACTCTGCGCTTATTTTTAACGCCTTGTCCAGCATGTCACGTACACAATTGCGGATGTCCGTATTGTCCGAGTCTGCAAGTCGCACCAGAACCTCAAAGAGATCCAGCGAGTTCCACGTGTGACCCTGGACATTGGCAGCCAGTGACTTGATCGTAGGACTGGCAGCTGCCACGTCGTCTACGGTGACGATTCTGTGACCCGGCAAGGTCACAAAATTGAAAGTGTCCGCGGGCAAAGATAAGAGCGCATCAAGCAACTTTAGCTGGTATAACGAATTTTTCCAGATTCCCCAGAACCCAGTCACCGCATGTGGGTCGACATCCCGAGGACAATTGAGGAGAATGGCGATCAACAACTTGAGAGTAGCGGTGTCGACGCCGTGCCGATCAAGCCAGTCAAATGCCTTGATAACGTTGGCCCAATTAAGGTTTACATGCTACAAAAATAAAACGTGTCAGCGACGGTGAAGGTCATGCTGCTAAAGCTAAAAACTTACGAAACTCCCCAGAGCCCTCACCAACGCGCCAACGTCACACAGGGTCGTACCCTCTGCAGCCAGCCTGGCCAAGCTTGAGATGATCTCGACAACTTGGGCATCCCGTGGCGGATTTGCGTCAGATATGCCGAACCGAAGAAGGAGCGCTCGAACTGTATCTGCATCGCTGGTTATATCCGGGCCGAGCTGAATCAGGGTCTGGACGAGGGATGCACCAGGGGGGAGACTGTGTGAAATGGTCGTATCAGCCATGCACGGGGATATGAAGGGCATGCGCCACGCAGCATACCTCAATGTGGGGAATATGCGCTGCAAGATAGGAGCCACTATCTCGGGTCCATACTTGGCTTGTGCCGCGGCGATGAGGGCCTGACGCTGGGTGGCATCCAACACGGGGGCTTCTGAAATGGTGTCGGACAACAAGTTTGACATGAGTTTTGCGATCTGCTGAGGGGAGAGGTCGGCGTGGTCGAAGGAAGGATGTTGGCAGAGGGAGAGGACGGCGTTCTCAAAGTCGAGACGAACAAGGGTGGCGGCCTGAGTGGCCAGCTCCTTTCGAGTAGAACCGGCGACGATGGACGAAGCGAGGACGAGTTTCTCGAGGGGCCGAAGAGAAACACGATCTACGAATCGGAGGAGATCAAAGTGCCTGAAAGCGTCCCCTTCGCCCTTGTCTATGCCGTCGCGGAATCGGTCTGCGAGAAAAGGGTCACGAGCGAGACGCTGAGTTTCCTGGACGAGGAGACGGAAGGTCAAGGCGGTAGAGGGGTCAAATGCAGGGGGAGGGGCGGGCAAAGCAAGACGACCTTGGGAATGGACAATGAGACGACGGATGAAGTGGAGGTATGTGTCGAGACCGTGTTGCTCTGAGAGCTGTGGTGTGTCGCGCGCAGCAAAGTGAATATTTGAACATTAAAAAAAAGGAGAAATGACATACGGAACGTATTTCGAGCTGGTTCCTCTCGAAATTGTCTTCGGTGAGAGTTGAAAGGAGGAAGACAATTTGAGCCTTTACGATGGTGTGTATGTTGGCGTTGGGGGGATTGTCCATCGCCGACGACCTGGCTGAAGACTCCGGGCGTCGATTGACGCTTCCACCAGCCGACGCCGTTTTGAATGAGGAAGACGCTGTTGAGGGGGTAAAACACGTAGGCCGGAGCGAAACCAGCCTGGAACAATTCAATCAAAGTGCTTCCCCAAACTTGCGGGGGGTCCGGAAGAATTAAAACTCAGATCATTCGGAGATTAAAATCATATTATACTAGCTACGAGGGTAGTGTAGGGTAAGAGTGTAGGGTAAGAGTGTAGGGTAAGAGTGTAGGGTAAGAGTGTAGGGTAAGAGTCAAGCAACGGTGAATGGCAAGTGTAGACGAATGGCATCAAAGTGTACCATTCACCTAAACCTACCATTCACCCATGCCTACTCTCCACTCGGACATACCCTCTACAGTCTTCGCGAGGGAAGAAGGAAGAGTCCCCTCACCCCTCTACAGTCTCCGCGAGGGTGACACTCCACGATATTCCAGTGGACGCTCTGTAGTGTCGTGTCAGACCAGTGATACCAGTAAGAGTAAATCACGCACGTGGATTGCGCAGGAAGTGCGGGGCATCGACAGCGACTTCGTGGTAGCTTCTTCCATAGCTTGATCGCTCGACGTCGTCATCTGAAACTACAAGATCTTTAGTGCATGGACCGTATCGAGAAACAACCAACACACTCGTTCGAGCAACCAACTGCGTCGCAGGAAATACAGCGTCCCGTTCAGCGCGGCGATCGTGGCAACACGGCAGAATCTTTCTTCCCATACCTCGAAAGCTGAAACCACGCAAAATGTCGTTGGCCCATGGTTTGGAGGACTTGACAAACGACCGACGCACTAGGAAGGAAGATCTGGGTACCGAACAGCCGCTGACACAGGCACCAAAAGGTCATCGCCGTCCAGCTCGATCGTGCGATAATAGGACCACGAACGGCATGGAAGTGAGAGGTTGCCACGCGCCGTTGTAACGATGGAAAGCTTCGTCTGAACGCTGGTATAAATGTCCCCATCCATGCGGCGTAAAATTCGATCGAGCTGCAAGTACCCGGACGATATGCAAGGCTTCCGACGGGTTTGCGAATCCTTTCATCGGGCTTTCTGAGGAGCGTGGGCTGCAGATCGCTTTGGCGCACAGCTCCGTCCCCGTGCAGCGGGAGAGCCTGGCTTGTCAGAGTCCGGTTTCCTGGGGGGTGGGACAGTGGGAGTCTTGACCACTTCGACCGCACGATCCTTGGCAGTGTGCGACACGGGATCCAACGTGATGACGGTGACGCGTACGACGAGCGCCATGACCGACAGGCACAGAACATGATCCTGGCTGATCCTGTTGTTCCGATCAGAGGTGGATTGGGTCGAGGAACGTCCAGCGAGACTGGGCGAGGGTGGAGCGTCGTGCACGCCGACGAAGGCTGCGAATGGGTAGCGAACCCGGTCTGAATTGCTCGGTGATAACATCTGGGCGCTGGATGGTATAGCATCGTGGTGAGAGGGAACCATGAAGGGAAGGAATGAGAGCGACGAACGCCTTATATATTGTTGAACTACGTGTCAGCCGCAATTCCAATCTCTGCCAATGGCATCCTCATCATGGAAGCAAATAAACTCAGCCGCATCAGGATCAGGTGATCAGCGCGTCGATCGAATGACCGTGTCAATTCAGTTCAGTAAGCAGCATGTAAGATAAGTACCATACGAAGAAAAAGATAGAGAGAAAAAAAAAAGTAATCAAAACATTTTTCCAGGGTACCGGTAAGTACTACCCGCTTCTGTCGGCCCCTTCGAGTGGCGAGAGTGTGCTTCCCGGCCGAAGAGGGTGAACACCTAACCAAGCAACCGACAGTTTTGTCTACAGTCTCCGCGAGGGCTCGCCGCTCCCTTCACCATCACTTATAATGCCTCTGAGATATACTATCGTCAGCCCATGGAACACAATAGCAGCCAAGACCAACGAACTTTGGTAGATGCGCGTCACACCCGTGCGTTCAGAGGACCTCTCTCGACCGTCAGATCGAATCGCTGAATTTACAACTCATCGTCAAGGCATGGTTTGCATCGCTTGAAGAAGGAACCGACGTACCCATCCCACCAGCCAGGGAGCACCGGCATGGGCGCCAGGAGGTCGTCTTCGCCACACAGCTGCATTGCCTGCAACGCAGCGTCGAGCGAGTCGAGCGAAGACGACACTGGCAACCGCGTAGCATCATCCTTTCTGGTGGTCGCTTCTGAAAGTCGTGAGATGTTTAGCCCATGGATCGCGTCACCCGAAGAAAAAACCAACGCACTCGTGGGGAACGGGGGTGCCATGCAGAAGCTCTGGTCATCGTTCAACAAGCCGAGCTCCGCTATAGGTGCGAGAAGATCGTCGCCGTTTACCTGCATTGCCTGCAATGCAGCATCTAGAGCAGCGAGGGAAGATGATGCCAGCAACGATCCTTCCTCGCAGCTTGAAACGGGCACACCCGCTCCTAAAGTCACGAAACGTTATTAGCACACGAATCATGTCACTCGAAGAACAACCAACGCACTCGTGGGAAAAGGCGGAACGACGGCGAAGCTCCAGTCACCGCTCAACGAGCCGAGCTCCGCCATAGGTGCCAACAGATAGTCGTCTGGCTGCATTGCCTGCAATGCAGCATCGAGCGCTGCGAGCGAAGACGACTCCGGCAACGCGGCAAAATCCCCACGAGTCCCCGTTGACGTCGATGCTATCACTAGTCAGATAGAGACCAACGCGACGGATGCCAATCACTCACGTTGAGATTCCAAGGGAACCATCGACCGTGCAATGGTAGCAGCGCTCGCATCGGTCTTCCGGTCATTCGTTGGGGTCACAGACCCTCCGGATGGATGCACAGCTGTCCTGACTTCTATAGCATCAAATCAGCGTCGAGCGACGACAGCATAGTCAAGTGGCGTACCGTTGGGCAAACTACCATCGATACCGTATTCGGCAGCACGACGAGGCTGCGATTTCCGCGGTACCGGCAACATCGACCCGCGACGTTGCGGCAACATGGGAATCCTCGAAGCTGATCCGGCGCTAGGCTGGACCTGCGTGTGCCTCGTCGTAGGCGGGTTCTCCGGGATACGTCCAGCGCCAGGCTGGAATATGTTGGTATCACGACGGAGGGTCGCTGCCGAGCTCTTGCACGGTTTGTTCTCTTTGCCGCTGTCCTTTGCCCGCGTCGAGCGTTCGGTGGGCAGATTGGCAGCGCCAGGCTGACCAACATTGGCGCGAACAGTGGTAAGAAGTCCCCTTGGAACCTCGGTCCTCTTCACCGTCATTTCGCCTTTATCTACGGCATGCGGTGTCAGCCGGAGCAAGGCAACAGCGCACGTACCATAACTCGAAGGCGGTACGAGAGAACCACCAGACGAGGTCGAACCGACGGGACGGAGAGACAAAGGACATGTTTCTGTGTGCAGGCGTCGCGTCAGCGACTAGGACGTCTCAAAGAACGATGGCATACCTAGTGCGTCCTCCGCCCGCCAAGCGACGCTAGCGAGAATCGACGCTTTCCCGTCTTCCTTAGCAACCTGACCTGCGGGCGCGGCGTTCGCGGACGCAGAGGACATCTTGACCATGGCAAGTTCCTTGCGGACGTCCGCGAGCTCTGACTGGAGGAGGGAGATCTTTCGCGCGGTGTCAGCTCGGATCCCGGTGATTCTCGCCGCTTGGCATTCCAGCGACTGTTGTGCGATTTTGAGCGACGCGCGGAGCGTCGCCAAGGTGTCGTCACGGGAGTGCTCTGCATACGTGTGTTGAGCACGTTCCAGAGAGGTGATACGATCCCGTAACTCGGACATAGTGGCCGTCGTTTCCTCGCTACGGCTAACGGGGGGCGTCTGCGTGTATTCGACTGCGGCAATGCGATCCTTGAGAGAGACCAAGTCCGACACAATGACCGTAATCCACACGACGAGGGCGACAAACAGCTGGTAGAAGAGGGCTTTCAGCAAGCCAAGCATCGGGGATTCGTGGCTATCGGCGTCGTCCCAGTGACCGTCGGAGCTGGAGGCAGCAGGACTGAGAACGGCGGCGTCATACATATCAACCATGGACGTCGACTCGATGAGGGTTGGATGAGAGGGGGCGGGAACGTCGCTCGACGACGACATCTGGAGACTGGCACAGACGACTGCGATAGCGTTCTGAGAGGTAGCCATTTGGAGAGTGTGTAGAGCAGAGGGCGTAGAGTAGAGAAGAGTAGGGTGCGAGGCAGAGAGCAGATGCAGGAAGGAGTAAGAGAGAGATCTGGGAGACGACGTGCAAGGCCGCGCCCTTAAGTATCCCGGAGATTGAGGATTAGTAAGTCGAGTTGACTCTGGACTGAGTACGGATTGAGATTCAGTCCAGAGTCGACTGGGTTACTAACCTTCGATCGATGTCTCATCGTCATGCAGTCGTTCTAGACCTGATTTTGAGTTGAACCTACCGTCTGAAACCACATGAGGACATTAGTGATGAATGGTCTACGTACCAAGCGGAATCAAACGACGATAACCCGGGAGGAATTAAGCACCGAGCGAACGCCTACCATATCATTCACCGTCCACTACCTCACACTCATTGATCAGGAGAAGACGGAAAAGCGTGGAATACGTCGAAGGGGGGAAATAACAACATGACGATACATGCCACAGCCCACCAAAATTGTACAGCTAGCTCTGTGACGGATACTGTCCTCCTTGCTGTGTCTGAGACATGGTCGTCCGCTGTACCAGGCGAAACCGAGATCGCGTCAGCGACACCTCGTCTACCAAGTCTCACACGAGATGTCTCACCTGCATAAGTGACGAAAGTCTCAACGCCTGATCCATCTGTTCCTGCGTGAAATGTGGGCCCGAGGGAACTACTGGTAGATAATGCGCTGCAATGCTACTTGCTGGGCGGGGCATCGTGTTTCCCGGAATCTGTGCTGATGGCATCGGTGGTTGAGGTTGGGCTGACGGTGGGCGCGGTGAGGCAGCCACACCAGCGTTCGAAGGTGTCAGAGCAGTCCGAGGAGGAGAAGCTTGCTGCGCGACAGAAATACCTGTGGAGGGGGGTCGTCGACTAGCACGATTAAGGGGCTAGTCTAAGGCGCGTACCAGTGGGTAGATTGTTGAGAACAGCCTGAGGCGTGCCCTGTGCCTGTACTTGAACCTGTACCTGAGCTTGCAATTGGGCATTTACTTGCGCATGCGACTGGGTAACAGCGGTGATCGCGTTCACACGTGCTTGCGCTGCCTGAACCTGAAGTATCTGCTGTGGTGACATTCGCGCTGCCGTAGCCGACATTGGAGTCGGCATTCGTTGCTGCTGGGAGATGTTGACCTGAGGAACTGCAGACTGGGCACGGAGTTGGGGACTAGACTGGGCAGGTTGGGTAGCTGGTCGAGCGGCACCATTGCCGGTCTGCTGTTGCTGAGGTTGCTGCGGCTGAGGTTGTTGTGATTGTTGTGGTTGCTGCTGCTGAGGCTGTTGTTGCTGGGCAGAAGCCGCTGCGGCGACCGGTTGTTGCTGTGCAAGAGATCAGCAAGTCAACAACCATATCGAGAGCGAGAAACAGACAACCTGTGCACGCAATAACTGTTGTCGCGTAAGCTCCTCATGTCGTCGTCGAGCCATGATCATTTCTTGCTGATCCCGCGATTCTTTCTCTGCTTTCATCCGGCTAAGCTCTGTAGGAGTGAGCTTCGGCATCTTATTATACTGGCCGTGCGTATCATGGATATTTGGAGGCTTCCTTTGGTTCACTGCTCGTCGTTCAATAATGGATCACGGCCAATCACCACAGGAAGAAACGCACTGCTCGCTGCCTTTTGGGTAGCCTCTCTTTTCTTTGCGGTCTTTCGGATCGTCTCGTACATGAGCGAGTGTCTTCGTCTCTTGATTGTGTCAGAGCTGACAGACACGCCGGTCGCGCCAGCCCCGGTAGCCTGACCTTGTGAGAAATTGATGTTCGCGAGGCGCTTTACACCCCTTGTCGTCATCTGGACCTGTTGCGTGGGCGTAGACGTGGTAGGTGTAGCAGGCGGGGGCGTCCCATCCACGCCCGCAGGAGAAGTCACATCAGCATGGCCAGGACCACCACTTGGTTTCCCGCCCAGCTTGAAGTTCCAGCGCTCAAAGCACTCCCAAGGCGTCCGCCTATCAATCGATATCGTCACCCGCGTCGAGTTGAAAGAATCAGTGACGAGAGTCCAGTTGCAAGGGTACTTTTCGACGAAGGATTTCAGCAGATCATCCTCTGCGGGATTCCATGCATGGTCAAGCCGCTTTTTGCTGTCCTTTGGAGGGTGAGGGACAAGGGTGCCTCCGATGCCTTGTGGCTTCAGGCCGTCAAAGAGTTCTTCACACCAATGAGATTAATGGGACAAGTCCCGTATTTCACTCAAAGTTTGGACCCACCGGAAAGTTGGTCGTCCAAGATCTTACTCGACGAGCTCTCTGCCTCGGTGACGGCAGGCTCCTCGGGAGGGAACCACCTCCCGTTCTTCCACCGCCTCACAGGTTGCAAAGGGCCAAGTAATGTGGGCTTGCACAGCATGAATCTGCCCATAGGTGCTATCTTCGTATAACCGCAGTCGTCAACGCGTCTGTTGTCGTCCCGCTCCGATTTCTTGTCAGACCTCTTCTTCGGCTCCGAGGATGCAACTTCAGGCATGCCGAGTACTTGAAGGTCGGGAAATAGGTCGGAAAGGTCGAGAGAACGTGCAGCCTCGAGATCCGGCGTGGGCGGTGGAGAGTCTTCAGTGGTGAGTTCTGAAAGTGCTTTGACAAGATCCAGGTCGTCATTGTCCACGAACAATCTACTGTCTTCAGAATACGCGATCCGCTCTCTCAACGGCGCGTACAAGTTCGATTTCGGTGCCGACTTGCTTGAGCTGGCAACAGGAAGGGTGTTGGTTTGGGATTCCGAACCTGTTTGTGAACCAAGGACGGGATCGCTCGAGTCTGGTTTGAGCCCTGCGAGATCAACGACCTCCTGCTTCGTCGTCTGCGCATTCTCGGCACCACCATCATCTGCTTTGTTGCCCTCATCCTCGCGAGGTTGAGTGTCATCAACGTCCATGGCGTCCGCCTCCGCCTGCCACGCGCCGTTCACGTTCTCCAGCGCGGACGAATCCTCTACATCCTCCACTTTCGGTCGTAGAACGCTATCCGGGGCCGTGCTTTGCCTCTGACTACTCTCCCCTGACTCGCCCGACCCTGATCTCGATCCACATCCCTCCAATACTTCTTCGAGAGCGTTCCTTGTTTCCAAGACGTCGACGATGTCCCTTTGCTCCACCTCTCCCTCGTCATCGTCATCTCCAGACTCTTGATCACTGTATGCGTGCTCCTTGTCACATTGTTCACCGGCGACTCCCTCGTTGTCCACCTCCATGTCTTGTTGCTGTCGCCGCTGTTGCGAGGAACCCGAGGCAGAGTCGGTCGTACGCGGTGGCTTCCAGTGCATACAGATACCTAACTTGACGCGCTCCTCGCGAGTGCCAGCTTCGTGCCATTCAAGAACGGCAGTGGAGATGTTGAAAGCAAGAGCGTATTTCCATCTGCGTTCTTCTCGGAAGTCGACACGCATCCATTTCTGCCATTGGTAGATGGTATGAGTCCTATCTTATCAGAGGACGAGAAGCCCATGAAATCGAGTGCACTAGGATACACACCATTTCATCCAACAGATAGTCCCAGTGTGTTTTCGTCATCCCACCCAGGTTTCGCTGCTTTTTAGGCTGCCTATAACTCCACTTGGCGATACTTTCAAGCGATTCGACGCGTTCTAGCGTGCGTAAAAGTCTCAGTTCTGCGATGGCAACCTGCACGGAATAGCTAGTATCCGATGAATAACCAAAAAGAGAGAAACAGTCATACACTCCAATCTTTTGTGCTCAAACACTTGGTGGACCTCGATACCTTTTTATGAATCGGATTCGCGCGGATGACTGCTCCCCACCTGGTGAATCCAAGTGGTGCCCATTCCTCCTTACCTCCTTTGGTCTCCGTCTTTTCCTTATCCTTCTTTTTCTGTTTCGACGATTTACCCTTGCGAAGATATTCGGGGGGGAGAACTTTGAGAGGTGGGAGGTTATAGTCGGGATTGAAGTGATGGTGTTGAATCTCCGCTGGGGTAGTTGGTTGTACAGGTTCTTCGAGAGTTTCGCTTTCACCATCGTCAAAGCTGAAATCAGGCAAGGCGGGGGCAGGGGATGTTGGGGTGGGAATCAGCAAGGATGGCTGTAGGGAAGCCACGTCAACGGCGGTGTGGATCACCATTGGACGTGGTGCGACCTCGCGAACAGGCGAAGGCGCAAGAATGGTTTCCACCACGATATCAACAGAGGTATCCTCGTCCTCGATGTGGATCTCAGTTGTTTCGGGAAATACGGGTGAAGAGGCTGGGAGTGTCAACTGAGGGGACTCTTCACGAACGTCCTCCATAGGTTCCGACGTGTCCACCTCCATAACGTCAGTGACGGGCTGAACACTGACAGGTTGAGGGGAGAGCGACGGAACGTGCGGTGAGCGGGGCTGCGAAGTGTGCCGCGATACTGCAGGACTATGGTGCGTCGAGGTCGATGCAGGCCGAGAAGGTGGAGGAGGCGAAGGAGGTGCGCTGACGGCGTGGTTCGAGGATGATGCAGGTTGTCCCTCTTCTTCCACCTCCGCCTCCATTTCTACCTCCGCTTCTGCCTCTGCCTCCTGTGCCTT
>JBBPMK010000030.1:0-47128 GCA_038090295.1 Boletus semigastroideus | reverse complement strand
CCTCCTCCTCTTCCTCTTCTTTCTTCTCCTGTACTTCTCTAGGTTGTTGGGCCGAAGGGGTGGATGGACATGAGGTGGGCAGTTCGACTTGCACAACAGCCTCTACGACGTCGTTAATCTCAGCCTCTTCGTCCTCCTCTTTCTGCGCCGGTGATTTCGTACGGGTGGGTGACGCAGGCGGTTCGGACATTGGAGAATCAACATCAGGTTCAGGTGGAGCCAGTTCTTCTGTAAAGTCCTCGGAAGGAGACGGGATGGAAAGCTCGCTGTCGGACAGATCGAATATCATACCTGATTCTTGACTGACAAACAAAACAAAAAAAAAGTTGAGATGGTACATTTCGGCACGCGACGCCGATCCACGGGGAATACAGAGCAAAGGGACGACACTCACTCCTTGCTGAGATCGAACCTATCCATAAACTGCTTTAGGCCGTCGACCTCGACATCATCATACCCATCCTCGACTGCATCCAGGACGAGGAAAACACCGACGTCGTGTTTCTTTTGGATCATGTGGTACATCTCACGAAGAAGCGCATTTCTCCGCTGTACGATTGCGCTGTATAGTTATCAATGTTCTGCCACGAAACGGATGACGAACGATAAGACGCACTCGAGCTGTGCCACGCGTTCTGCTACCAGCGACTCTGTCCACTCTGATGAAGACATTATGTTTGTGCGTCCCCTGCGCGGGCCGTGCTGAGTGTCAGAGAAGACCCGATGTTAGCTTGTCGTCGTCGATGTCGCCGACGACGCGCTCGCGAATGTTCCTCGACTGACACGAGGACGGTCACGAATGGGAGCTTGAGCGAAAGGTGTCCGAGGGGGGTCGAGTCGATGCAGTCGGGGGGTCGCCTGGGGGGTCGCCAATTTGGGGGGGTCGATTTTGTTTCCGGTTTGTGCACGACAACGGAACGCAACTTTTTGAGAATGTCGTTTCGCAGCGTCGTCCGTTCGACTCCCCGCAGATGTACGTCTGTCACTGTCTCTCCGCACCGCCGCGCTCATTGTGACACGTGTAAAGCCCTGCACCACTCCGCTGTTCGTCATGCCATTACCAGCTTCACGATGCCAGCCATGTCACCCACGATGACAGAAGGCGGTATTGCTTCCTGGAAGAAAAACGAGGGCGATGCCTTCTCCGCCGGCGACGTCTTGCTCGAAATCGTACGTGTCACTCGCACCGTGTGGTCTCAGCTCAGGCGCGTTGCAGGAAACGGACAAGGCGACGATTGACGTGGAAGCACCCGAAGACGGCGTCCTGGGCAAGATCTTGGTGCGTCGGTTGAGACGTGGTCACGCTCGCACGCACCCTTACATCTACTCAGGTTTCGGACGGTACCAAGAACGTCGCTGTCGGCAGAGTCATTGCACTCCTCGCAGAAGAGGGCGACAACATATCCAACCTTGAAGCACCCAAGGAGGAGCAATCTACACCCGCTCCGAATGTCGAGGCTTCTGCTGCCGCTCCACCGCCTCATATGTCTCAGGCACCCGAACCCATTCAAGAGCCAAAGACACTCACCAGCCATCATCCAACACATTCCAAACATCTGTTGCCATCCGTCATCCGTTTGCTCATTGAAGGTGGTGTTTCCAATGCAGAGGTCGTCAAGGGAACTGGTGTTCGGGGCATGTTGACCAAGGGAGACGTTCTTGCATATCTTGGCAAGGCCTCAAATCCCTTTGGAACTTACAAACCTCCACAAACCGAAACTGCGAAATCAGAACCTGTAAAAGCAGACGCGCCCGCCAAAGTGAGTTTCCTTCAATCACCACAAAAATCTGCTCTGTAGCCATGTCCTCTCAGCCTTTGGATGGCGATGCTATTCGCCAGTTGATCGTATCAGGCTTTGCAGCCAAATTAAAGCCATCACCAAGTAGGCCTTCTTCTTCCATTGTCAGGTTTTTACTCAGTCGCCTTCATAGTTCCATCAACATCATATTCATTTGACTCGGTCATCGCGGACTACCTTCCGCCGGCCCCTGAAGTGCGCCAACCGACTGCACCCGTCACGCCGACATCCAAAGATGGCACCACGGCATATTTTGACGGCCTGTTCTGATCGTTTTGCTGTTCTGCGGTTGCTTTCTATACATACCTTAGAGTTTCCTGCATCCTTTTTACTATTTGCCGAGCGACAATCCAAGGTGAGATCTCCCCCATAAAGACATGGCCATGATCGGTCATGCAACTTCCTCATCCAATGGCATACACTGCGCGGCCACGTGAGAATGACATCCCCTGAAGCACCCATCATACACACCCTAAACTCTATGAATGAATCGGAAGACCCGCCTCCCTTGGCTTTGCGTACGGGGACTAGAAACTGCAAACTAAGTAGTCCCTCGTCTTCGATCCGCAAGGAAGTCTTTGTTGAGTTTTGAAGGGCCCGGATGGTGTGCGCGATGTGCGCAAAGCGATAGCTATGTGAATCAACGCCGCGAAGTGAGAAAAATACGGTACGGACAAACGCCAGTCTTACCTGACCGATACAGGTCGGGAGCATTCAAACGTCTCTAGCACCTCCCTGTCGTTCGGGTAATCCATCTATATAACTCAATGTCAAATCACACAGTTTCTCTCGCATTTCCGTGAAACAGGAAAATGGGGATTCAGACATACCTCGGTGCTACCAAAGTCCCCGGACCCCTTGATGCGAAAGAGAGGTTTAGAGGCGCTTGCCACACCGCCGGCGGGCACCTTGGATGGTCTTGCCGCAACGTCCGCAGTCGGATTGCTGATAAACGTGATCTTCTCACATGACGGGTCGAGTTCTGACAAGGCGTCACGGAGCCATGATGAAGACTGAGAATTAGTATCCCAAATCAGCTCAGTCCCCTCGACTCGAAAATGAGGCCGACCTTGAAGATGATCTTCAACACACTACCTCATTCAACGAATGTCAACGAGGCCCCAAAATCGTATGCACACAGTTAGTTACGCAGGCGCGCCAGACATATTGAACACTCACGTTTGATCACCATCAAAGGGGAGTTCTATATTGGGTTCCGGGTCAAACGTCGTGATTTCGCATGTTGTTGTGGGTCCTGACGAGTCCTCGGCGCTGTCAACATGGAGGCAGCGTGCGCGTTCGTCGCAATTACATCCACAAGTGATTTGGAACAGGGTACAAATGGAAAAAAAAAAAAGGTACAAGGTGAAACGGTGAAGCAAGGCACTTACAGTAATAACGTCAAGGGGTATCCAGGTCCGGCATATGAAAGCCGCATGCTTGTTCTTTTTTCGTTCCCTGTTCCAAAAAAGTGTTCAAGTCCATGGGTTGCATCGGCTTGCTGTCGGTTGCTGGATGTGGCGCGCCCTTTTCCTTTGGTATTACCGCGTTCCTCGTCTGATACATCCCCCTCCTTGCGCCATTTCCTTGGCTTCGGGCCGCTTGTCTGGGAGGCCATGTTGGCTGTCCCAAAGATACCGAGGCATTCAATCAATGTGGTAAGCGGTATCTCAAATGTTGTTGAACCTGAGTCGCGGTCAGGGGTCTGCTGTGCAGACTGCGAGTTTGCGGCATGCGTCTGGTCGGGTGAATAACTCCATTCGTCGAAATGATCTCGATAAATGTAAGACGTTGCTGTGAAAAAATGGCGACAATGGTGTGTTGGTGGAAAATAAAGGCTATGGAGCAGCATGGAGGCTGGCTCCAACACGTACCGAGGAGACAGTGTGCCTCTTCGACGGTGACGATCATGCCGATTGCGGTGTCAGGAGTGAGGGTGACAGATGCACGCTGATCCAACGAGCGATAAATTGGAATTCACGCTGGCACTTTTCGATCGGACGAGACACTCACGTTTGAAAAGTTGATGCCCTTTAAGAGCGCGGCAAAGAATCTGACATCACGAACAGATGCGGTGAGGACCTGTACACGCAAATATGGTCAGAGAGGCTCGCTAGTTTGCTGTTCCATCCTGTACCGGAGCTGTTTCTTGGGGCTGACTCTGTGAAGGAGGGGGCTGTGACATGGTGGAGCAGCACTCCAATGACCTACTAGTACGTAGTACGTTGGTACTATGCGTTCAGTATACGCGAATGTCACACCACGTGCTTGTGACAAGCACAACGATCCTGTCACGCTCCGTCGGCCTACTTACTTTTCACAGTTCGGGTGCTTCAGGCACACCCTCGCGGGGCAGTTCGGAACGAGAGTCATATGTTTTTGTGACTGTGAGAACTCCGTCCAGCCAATCAGCGCGCCTGTTTTCTCCACCTCTTATGCGCTTCACCATCTCAAACCAGACGCACGAGGGCTTGCTTTGCCAGTTTTGGGAGAACAAGAAGGCCAAGGCCTGTCTCTTGGTCACCCCGTTCTCTGACAGCGCCCCAGTTTCTCCCAGATCCAATCTCATTTGGTTCTCGGGACTCTGGCAAGATGCCAGCTTCAAAGACATCGCCGTGCCCGCTGACGGTACAAACTTGGTTTCAGTTTCAGTCAAACTCACGATGGCACCCGAAAGAAAGTGGAAGCGGGTCGCAGTGCAAGGTGACTCCCCTTGGATTATATATCGCAAACGGGTGCGCGACGTCATGCATCGAAACGACTAGGGATGACGTGTTCGTATATCTAAGATATCCCTGAACCATCATGTATTGGTGGTGTTCCCCCACAGAGATACCTCGTGCTTTCTTGCAAGCATACCAAACTCGGTGCCTCTTTCGTCCCTGGTGCTCCCGGGTCGGTTTTCCCCGTAGGCTGCCCATGAATGATTCGTTGATCTAGATATAGGCACGCACGAAACGATGGCGTTTTATGGTTGGCCGATTTCGCAATGTCAATATAAAACTCTGGATACCCAGTTGCACGCAGGGATCCGCGTGATTGACATTCGACTGTCCATCATAGATGGTCGACTCATCGCATACCATGGAGCAATCTCTCAGTTTACTTCGTTTACGGACATGCTCATCACACTGCATGATTTTCTGACCTCACCTGCCACAGCGAGTGAAACGGTTGTAGTCTCCATCAAACAAGAAGACTCGAACACAACACTGTTTCCTCGATTGGTTCATGACGAGATTATGGCATCACCCGGCGGATTCGGGATGTGGTTTCTTGACAATCGAATACCCAATCTCGGAGAAGTCCGAGGTAAGGCGGTCATGTTCAGTCGGTTTGGTGGCGAGAGCTGGGAGAATGGAGCCAATGGCATTCACCCACCGATTTGGCCAGACAGCGCCAAGGAAGGATTTCAGTGGGAATGCGATGGGACTTTGGTCCGAACTCACGACTGGTAAGTTTGTATGTTTGCCCCGTCTCTCCCCGAAGCCACGTTTTCGACATGGCTACCGCTTGCTTGCTCACCGTGAAATAGGTATGGTATCCCGTCATTTTTCTCCATACATGAAAAGTTCTCGCTATCAACGGAAATTCTGATCCCATCGTCCGACTCACCGATTCCAGTGCTTTCGATCTCGTTCACGTCGGCTTCGTCGATACCTTTTGCCTTGCCACCCGTAATTGCCCGCGGATTTGGGTGGCCAAAGTGGGGCCTTGGATTTGAAGGTGTGAATGACCGTGTCGGGGAATGGCTGTTGTCCCAACTGAGCTCGGACGATGCACATCAACGCCGTAAGTCGATTGGTGATGAATATCGGACACCTATTCATGATCCATATGGTAGCAGAGGTGTGGCGTATGGACCCGGGTCCGCGGCTAAGGGGATGGGTGCTGATGGATTATTATGATGATCCTATTGACGCAGGTGTCATTCCTCTGCTCGTGGAATGCAATTTCAAAGGGAGAAAGGAAGGGGAAGAAGGATGGTGTACGGATTGAGGTGGTCGTGGATCTCGTGCGGTGGATCCCGGTGGATTCGTGGGGAGGTGGAAGAATGCGGGGCAAAGGTCGTCCTGAAGGTGAAACGGCATCTGAAACGGATCTGATAGGTAAATCATGTGACTACTTACGTCGTGGACGTTCTCGGGATTGAAATACGCATGAACGATGGACGTTTGGTAGGATTGGTCTCCGTCCAAACTACTAGACTTGTTGAGCACACGGCCTGCATTTCTAACCCTGTATTGACGGATTCAGAAATCGTTATGAACATGATGCGCGCTGGCAGCACACGGAAACCGACGGATCACAGATAATTCTAATTTGGGCAGTGTCAAGTTCACAGTTGCCTCGTTGCAATTACCGCACCTCCCCTTGTACATACATTTAAATACCGTCTCAATCCTCATCGAAATGGCACAGTTACCTCTGCCCTCCAATCCCCCCTCCACACCCGGTTCATCCTCCTCCGTCTCTTTTCCCATCTCTACTGTACATTCCCCAGTTCTCCAAAAACAGCTCGAGCTCGCCATGGTCGCCCCATCCGACTCACGCGCAGTGGCCGTATACTGTGCTGCCTCCATTGGTCACCAGAAAGCCTTCCAGCAGGCTGCGATTTGTAAGTCGTCGATCCGTCGCTTGTCAGACGCTGCATAACACATCACGTCTCTACAGCCGTCGCACACGCGCTCGTAGCAGCCAACAGACCCCTCGTGTACGGTGGCGGCAACAGCGGTATCATGGGTGTCGTCTCCGGTGCCGTCGCCAACTTGGAGGGCGGCAAAGTCACTGGAATCATCCCATACGCCATCCACGCCGCAGGCGGCGAAAAGGATAAAGGCAACGGTCGACCAAAGTCCATCTTGATCGCTGAACTCCTGGACGAGAAGCGAAGAGGCGAGGTGCGTGTTCTGGGGTCCGGAATGCTTGCAAATGTGCTGACCGTTGCGCCGCATAATCCATAGGTGGAAACTGTAAGTACATATCTTGCCGTTTCTCGCTTGGGGGTCTACACGTGCAGACCACGCCTTCCTGTTTCCGCGTTGACGAGTACGTCGTTCGCTAACGCACTTCATCCCCAATGCATCAGATCGTCGTCAACTCAATGCACGAGCGTAAAGTCGAGATGGCCAGGCGCTCGGGGGCTTTCATCGGTCTTCCCGGTGGATTTGGCACATTCGAAGAGGTCCGTACCCGATCACGACGATGTCACACACCCACGCTGACGCAACGCCTTTTTCATCGCCCAGATCCTCGAAGTCATCACGTGGACGCAACTTAATATCCACAACAAACGTAAGTCGTCCCTTCATTTCATTTCTCTTGCTTCCGATCACGCTTCATATCCGACTTGTTTTCACATTCCGCGTCATCGCCTTTTACACTTGGCAGCCGTCGTCCTCATCAACGTCTTTTCGTATTACAACCCACTCCGCGACCTCATCCAGAACGGCATTCGGGAAGGCTTCATCCAACCCCAGAATGAAAAACTCGTGGTGTTCGTCGATGGTCCAGCGGACCACTCAGAACACGAGACCTATGACTGGGGCCGTGCAGCCCTCGATGCCATCGACGCATGGGAGCACGCCAAAGTCTCTACCTTGCCGTTCTACTGGAACAAGGACGAGGATAGCAGCGACATGACGCACGTAGATGAAGTTGTCAATGGCAGGGCCAGTGACAAGGCAAAGGTGGAGCACATCGAGATGACCCCGGGGTTGAGCGCGCTTCCAGGTTTGAAGCTGTCTCATTCATGGTTCAAGCGGGTGTGGCACGTCCGTTCTCGGTCAATGAGGGTCTGATTTTTTGTCGTTTTAAAACACCCGCAAAGACTACAAAGAAAAAAAAAATTGAAAAAAAAGCTGCGTTGACCATGGCACTCTGCTTAGTATGTAGGTTCGTTAGTAGCCCTTGACTGCATGTCCACGTCTCCCCATTTTTTATATGTCACAATATGTATCTACCGGACAATTATAGCGACCCATGCTCTACGTTCATGATCGCCCCGAAAAGACTGCATCCCCATCAAGACTAGGCCGGGACAGGTGGCTTGCCAAATGATGGATCGATCTTGCGGGTGGCGTCCATGAACGCATCCACGTCTGCCTCTGTGACCTTGGCCTTTCTCTAGTTATGGTCGAGCATGAGCACCGGCAGATCTCTTCGCGACCAAGACGCCCGTACCTCTTGGAAATCTTTGACAAACGCCTGAAGCATCTGGATGCACCTCGCTTTCAACTGCCCAGTGAGCAACCGACCCGCCCGATACGCCTAACACCTCGTCAGAACCAGCAAACGCGCCAACACCCAAATCAACAGCGCACCTCGCCGAGCGTCCGGAGCTCCTCGTCGTCGTCCAAAAAGAAACTCAAATACTGATACGCAACGTCCACCTCGGTGTTGCCGCCATACTTGCGATGCTCCTCCTCCGTCTCCCGTCCGCCCGAGAACCCGTGTCGGTTGATCTTGTTCTTGATCTGGTTCGGGGTATCGCTCATGAATATGCTCGAGTTGGGGTCCGACGCGCTCATCTTCGTCTGCGGTCCTTGGAGCGCGGGGAAGAAGCGTGCGTGGATCAGGGCCGGTTTGGGGTACTTGAGTTTTTGGGCGACGTCCCGCGTCAGTCGGAAGTAGGGGTCCTGGTCGATCGCGCATGGAATGAGACAGGGAATGTTGCTCACGTCGCCGAATATCTGTGGGAACGAGTTGGAGAACGAAGGCGCCGCTTGGATCGAGCAAAAGTGTATCTTGCCAATGTTATCTCTGTCGAACACGTCGTACGAGTTGAGCTCACGAACGAGGGAAAGACAGATCTGAACTCACGAGTCGGTGAAACCAAACGTGGCTCTGGATTGGTTGTAAGAAATCTGACGGGAAATCTTGACGACGTTGTGGTAAAAATCGCCGCCGACGAACTCTAGGTCGCTAAAGATGAACGTCTTCCGTGGATTGAAGCCGACGGCAATAATGTCTTTTGCATTGCTCCGAGAAAATCTTCGCACATCCTCTATCTTGAGCTCATGCTTGAACAAAAACTTTTCGTCGTCTGACACAGATCAACGCGTCGACCCTTGGACGAGAAAGCCCTCACCTGTGAGTTGGATGACGAGCGGGACGTCAAAGACATCTTGTAACCACCTGATCTGGAATAAGATCGAAGCAGAACCAACTCGAGGAGACGTACTTTGTAAACACGAACGGGATCATGTGTCCGATATGCACGCTATCACTACTCGGTCCCCGACCGGTATACAAGAAAAACGGCTTTCCCTGCTCGTACCGATCCAAGATACGGTCAAAGTCGCTACGCAAACGCGATTGCAGGGAACATATCAATACAGCGTTCTCGGTCGATACCGCATGCCAGAAAGTGACGAGACGGACCGATGGGAGAAGAACATCCCTCTTCGCAGAAACGGATGTGGCTTGTGGCCCGTGAGTTTCTCGAACCGTTCGAGCAGCGCTGCATTGACGCGATGTGTCCCGAATTGATCGATCAGCTTGTCGTAGTCGATTGCGAGTTGCTTGCCGTCCACAGAAACGGAGCCCTGGACGTCCCACGGAGTGATGACCTGCTCGTGCGCGAAAGAGGGATCGGCTGGTTTGATGGCTGGTGCAGTGTTGGGCACCTTTGCCGCGCCGTCGGGTTCGGGTCTGATGAAGTGTTTAACTGGGTGATGTTGATCCATGAATATGTCCCACGTACCGGGAAATCGTGGTCCCATCCAGAACTGTGGCGAGCGAATCTACCTGACCCGGATCATTTGATACTGACATGCTGGTCAAAGAACAGAAACTTGGATTATCACAGCCACACCGATCTCTGACTCGACCAAGCATCCGCTGAAATGATTCATTCGTGTCTACAAACACCCACATATATGTAAATTGTCGAGTTAATAATGATATAATGCAAAGAAAGTCAATTTGTATGCGTAGGTGGATTATTGATTGGAGGGAGGGATGGGAATGTCCGTGCACTACGTCTGCTCCCCGGCCGGAACCCTCGGTACTTGTAAGAACTTTTTCTGTGCGACGGGCCGCAGGAACGAAAACAAAGCGAGCGTCGTCGTTGACAAGTGAGGTGGCGAGGTCACGGCTTCCTGAACTCGCACAACACCGTGTAGATGGTATTGAATGCTGTGTAGATTTCCTCTCGAACCTTGGCGTCGTGAACAAAAGATAGTTTGGTACCAAATAAGGCGGTTTTACCTTTGCACCAGTCAAAACTATCTTTCCGGATACAAAGATGAGCAAGACGACCTTGGGTTTGAGCATGCGATAGATGAGGCCAGGGAAGAGCTGCGTTCGTGATCAGCAGATGCCCAAGCGCGAACAATCGAACTGTGCTTACCTCGGGTTCGTAGCTGCTGAATTGACCGTGACTGTACGCAAGACCCTCTAATCTGATTGGGAACTTGACGTCACAGCTACCGACGATGTTCTGGATTTTGAACTCTGCAAACTTGGCGTCGAAACCAAGCTTCTGCACAATGCGAGCATATTTGCGCGACGCCAGCCTCGAGTCATCTTCGCTCTTCGCACCCGTGACAACCATCTTACCCGAAGCGAAGATGAGGGCGGTGGTCTTGGGTTCGCGAATACGCATGATGACGGCGGCGAAACGCTAATGTGCAAAAAGCGCATTGGCGTGCACAAATGCAATCAAGTCATAATACCAACCTTTGGATTGTACTCTGCATTGCGCGCATGCAAGGCAATCGTCTTTAGGTCCAACCGACAATCGAGGTTGACAGTCGCGACGATGTTTTGAAGGGTGGGGACGATGCCCTCTACGGCAGTAATGTGCTGCTGCTCGAGAGTCAATGGGACTGGTGTCGCGGGAACGGCGGGAGGTGTCGGAGGGCCGGCAACAGTCGGGGAAGGAACGCCCTTGCTCGTCGTCGTCGTCGTCGGGTTAGACTGCAACGGAGCTAGAGCTGGTGGGGGCGGCGTATGTGACTGGGACAAGGGCGACGGCCCGGGAAGAGCAAGAGCCGATGGACCAGGTAAACTGAGAGAACTTGGACCCGGAAGGGCCAATCCGTTGGAGGCTTGCTGAGGGGGTTGGTAGGGTGCAGCCGACCTTCCAAAGGTGACTTGACGCGCTGGAAGTGCAAAAGACATGGTAAAAAAGAGTGCGTGGGAAAACAAGCGTGGGTGAAAAATGGGGAGGGGAAATCGGCGGGATGAGGGCCTCTTTATATATTGGTCTGATTTAAAACTCCGCTCATGATTACAATCAGAACCTTGTTTGTCATCCCTTTCTTGTTTACTTCCACCATCTCACTCCTCCATGATCCGTACATTCTTTATTCTTCTTTTTTTGGTCTTTCCTTTTGTCTGTCAAATCTCTGCTCCCCTCCGTCCGTCTTCCGCTTTTCTTTGGAGTGCTTCGTCGTCTCTCGAGGTGAAGGTGGAGGGCTGCTGCGCATATCGAATGTTCTAGAACGATGCCATTTATATCATTTATTTCTCACGCCACTCGTGATCATCATCCCTCAAGGCGATGCAATGGCTGGCTGACTCGTAAATTAGCACAAGAAAAAAAAACAGACTGTACAGTGTACACTGAATATCGTTCACGACGCCATCGACGTTGAAGCGCTGAGAGAAAAGTGAGACAAATGAGAATCAAAAGCAAGACCGCCACAGTTTCTGTCAGAGACCTTTGTCTCGACCACAACGCTTTGCTATGCAAGCTGCGTTCACCGCCCACCAAGCAATGGGCCACGCTCCTCGTCTTCGAGAAGTACTACACCACGCGTGAGCCTCCTGTACAAGCCCCAAATACCCTTGGCAACGCAAAACGCGCTCAAGATGGCAAAGACCAAGGAAGTCCAGTGCACGAAGGGCTCTGTCTGATGGTCGAAGATACCGAAGAGGGACCATGTGATCGCGATGGACGCAGGCAAGTCACCCTCAATCGAAGTGAACGCGTAAGCTCCGGCAGTGCCTTCGAGGAAGAAGCTGTAAAGCAAGAGAAATGAGCTGTGGCTGGCTATCCACAGGAAAACAGGTGACTTACAGAGCCAGGAACACGAAAACCTTGGTCCAGACGCCAGCGGGCTCGATGGGCGCCTCGACACCAAATGCCTCAAAGGCAGTCAGGACTACCAAAACGGTGGTCCAGCCGTGCCAAAGCGAGAAAGGAAGGTGCACAAATATTTCATCGCCCGTACCCGACGGCACATGATGCTTCTTGACAATGTAGTAGATGTGCTGACCAGAGTTCGCAAATAGGTTAGCGACTTCTGATCGTGTCCACAACACACGATGTAACCGGAAAATGTGGGGCCCGGCGCCTCGCCCAAAATGAAGAATGGAAGATGCGTGATACACGGCAAAGCAGGAAACTCACAGTTACAGCGCTGCTGACGAAGAGCGCGAAGATAAAGGCCACGACGTAGTGGTGCGACGCCCAGAGGTTGACGTAAATTAAATTGAGAATACCCAACAGGGCGAACCGCCAGGAAATACCATCGATGATGACCTTCTTCCCAGCCGCGGTGAACTGGTAGACGATGGTGCCGAGAAGGAGCAGGTGAATGAGGGTCCTGTCCGACAAATGAACAAGGGGACACGAAACAGGGGTTAACATACACACCAGATCAAGAAAACCCAAGGAGCAGGAGTAAGATAGGTTTCTTTACCAGAGTAGTAGATGTCATGAGGAGCTGCGATGGTGTAAATGTTGGAGCCGAGGAAGGCAAAGTACACCACGATGTTGAGGAGCTAGTCGAGGGTAACATTAGGTGAGGTTCTGGGCATAATAGTAGTGAAGCAGACCTTGAGCAAGATATCGTCCGTCCAGGAGCCTTCAGCCATGGTGAGCACAGTCGTGAACAAAGGTCGCGGCGAGACGGTGGGCGTAAAGGAGTAGGGTGGTGGTTGGTGTCTTATTCGCTTATGTACCTGGTGGTTGACGACATGCGTAAACTTTATACCAAATAAAGTAACCCACCACAGCCACAAGGCTACACACAAATTGCGCTGCCAATTAATGCTCAGGTGCTCACCGGCGAATGGTCACGGGAACCTCATGAAACTCATGTAATATCCGCCTAGCGACAGTTTTATTTTCCGACTTGAGTCGGAGCTGGCAGCAGTCATATTCAACGTGCTGGTGTAAAGGAATATAATTGTCACAGTCGTCGGACCGGAGAGTGGTATTTGACGGACGATCAAGATGAAAACGATCTGACGCAAGTGAAAAACATGCTATATGTAGGAGGGTATTACATTAACGACGACGTGAAGCCATCAAACATCTAAACACCAGCAACAATCCTGCGAAAGCGCGCGAACAATCAGCTTTCCCATCCAAAGTGCGCAGGTAGTACAAGACTTACTCCTCAGCTTTGTTGAGTGCAGTCACCATGCTTACGACCTCCTTCCTCCTGTTCACCACAAACTCACTCTCTTTCATCAATTCATCCAGAACGTCAGGCTTGTAAAGTTCTTGCAATAACTCGCGTTGCAGATTCTCCTTGGAGTGGTTCACGAGTGTGAGGACGATCGCCTTTGGAACCATATCAATCATCTCCCGCTTGACGATGTTGAAATAAGAGTGGATCAGAAGTTCTACCACGAATAAGCATCTGAACCTGAATATGCTTGGCGACTTACTAATAACTTCAGTTTCCATGGTCTCCCGCTCACTCAGCGCCGTTTGGGGCCTGATAATCGCAGGTGGCTACGGCACCAACATGTGAATTGAATCAAACAACCCGTCATCTCGCAAAGTGCTTACCGACTCCATGACAGGGCCCGCTTTCTTCTGTTGACCTTTCTTCGCCGTCGAGAAGAATGAACCGAAGAAACTTGGCTCTTCTTTTTTAAAGTCGAGATCAAGATCACGAGGAGTACCATTCGTTTGCTTGCCGGACTTCGACTCGGCAGGCGGAGGGGGTTTGTTAGCACTAAGACGATCCTGGACAATGCTCATAGCCTGCAAAAGTGAAGGTTGTCAGGGACGAGTTCAACTAGCTCGAAAATAATTTGCCTTGTGACCACCAAGGAAGTCAGGATGTGTCGTGTTGACGTAGCACGCTTGCATCCTATTAAAAAGGTGTTACTGAATACGTCTAAACTCTGGAACAATAAAATTGGACGTACGAGACCATGTCAACTACAAGCTTGGTCGTCGGGGCCATGGCGTTTTTGAAAAAGTTGACAACAACAGAGTTGAAACGTTCTCTGAGAGCAGGGAAGCGTCGAAACGCTTGCTATACACAAATATGTCGTCAGCTTTCCCTACATTTGAAACAGAAACATACGATTTTTTGGAGTAATTGTCCAAGGATTCGGATAAGCTCGTCGTAAATTAACTGACAACATTTCAAGCCAGGTTCTTCGAGGCGCTTGATTTGCTGTTTAACAATAACTTCGAAGGCTTGGGTACCAACAAACAGTGATGGTGTCGAGCCCTACGCATAGGTTCAATTTCAAACAACCAAGGTCTGTGATATTTATTTACTCACGGAGGAGTTATACAGAATCGTCCTGATATCACCATCCTTCACTTGATCAAAAGGATCGATACTCTTCACACCATTGTTGAACAACTCGTGGAATACGAAGCTGATACGGGCTCCGCCACTGAGTTCATTTAAAGATAGATCGTTTGTGTTACCATCAATCACAGTGCGGAATTCGTTCGTGAATTCGGTGATGACAGCAAGAACGACATTTCCTCCTGAACCATCACCTAATGGTCCACCAAGACTGACAAGCTCGGCATTGTACTTTTGAAGTTGCTGGGTTATACGTGCTTTGATGTCAGGGAGGGTATTGCGAATGTGTTGCATGAGGATCTAAATGATTTATCAGTGTACGGTGTGAAGGAGGAATCGCGAACGGACCAAGTTGAGCTTGCGGGCGAGAAAGGGTGTTCCACAATATTGGGACTTGCCCTTGTAAGAAGGATGCGTCTCGAAGAAATTACGCTCGGCTTCCAGGGCAGCATTAATAGACTTTGAAGTATCGATGTCTCGTTGTCCGCGGTTTACGACTGGCACATAGCCGAGTCTGAGCGGAATGATACGGCCCGCAAGAATGTCGACGACATCTGTCCCTTGGTCCCTGAGCGCCGAAATGAGATCCCTCGCATATAAAAATCAACCGAGGAGCATACATCAAGTCAACCTTTGTGAGAACACCAATTGTCCGAGTCCCCTCTGGATCAACATCGCGGGCCAGCTTGAGACCATCCGAATTTGCCAAATCAGTGTTGGCGGCTGTGACAGCGAGGATGATACACGCGGGTCGCGATATGTACTTTAAAAGCATGTCCCTGATTTGTTTCTCGATATCTTTGGGCTGGTCTCCGACTGGCACCTTTGTTAGACCAGGTAAGTCGACGAGAGTGAGTGTCAGCACATTGGGAGAGAATATGCGCAGATTGATGGGCTGTGATGAAATGCCAGCGTTACGTCCCGTCTTCGCGTCTGTGTCACGGATGATCTCTGCACGGATTTTGCCAAAATCATAGAATTTCTCGCCAGGCAGATGCAAGAATTCTCCCCATTCTGCCTCGTTAGCTTGACGATCTAAGCCTGCAAGTTGTGCTTCGACAATCTTTGAGACCAAGGAAGCCTGAGGATTTATTTTCAACGTACATGAGAGACCATTCGGTTGTGGCGAGGCGGCAGGGCGGTGGATGAGTTGTAACACGAGTGGCCGCCGTGTCACGATACCGGTACCACGAGGCAGAAAGTCTCGCCCGACAATATTCTTGAAAGGACGGAAATGAAGTATTATTGGACTGTATCGTAGTAAATGGCACCACATACCTCAAGTACACTGCTCTTGCCGCTACTTTGGCTGCCGAGCACGCAGATTTGCGGAAGGTCTATTTGAGATGCTGACGACCCAACCGTGCTGAACACGTCTTGAAGCTTGTTAATGACAGATACGATTTCTTGACCAAAACCAGTCGACATGGTGTATCGCAGTCAAGGAAATGAGAGTAGAAAGACAAGATCCAACGCGCCGCCAGAAACACGCGATTAGAGCTGCGTAGCACAGCCATCCGCAACACAACTAACTGCGCCAGCGCAGTAGGTCAAGTTGAATTCGGACGACGACGACGAACTTTCGGACTCTCTGTTTCACCAGAATGACCACCAGGTTATTTATCGAGGCCCATCCGCAGCGCTCTCCTCAGTATATCATACTTGTTACTCTTTACGGCCAACGATGAGACGCAAGCTTCGTCGGGCTAGGCAGGAAGAGGCTTGCGGACTGGCCTGTGATGCACAGCCATGTCCTCTGTCCAGACAGAACCGACGTCTCGCCTCCAAATTTGTGCCCTTCTCATATCTGAAATCTTGGAGATGATCCTCGACGAGCTCGTCAACGACAAACGCAGCATGAGCCATCTCGCATTCGCTTGCAAAGCCATGTCAGGACCATCACTAGATCGTCTCTGGAGCTTAAATGACCCCCTGGAACCCTTTATACCCCTGCTGCCGAATGAGTTGACACTTGATGTGCGTGTAGAAGGGTTAAGCGATGTTCTGCAAGGTCTGATATTATGTTTGCTTGTAGCAAGACTCTTTCTTCCGATTTGACCAGTTCGTGATCTCAAATTTAACCACAGACAAGTGGGTAACATTCGACAATTACGCTCGACGCGCTCGGCGTTTATATGCAAAGACTGTCACCATGAATCCTCATCGAGAGTATTCCTCCATTTACGACCAACTCACCTATATCCGTCCAAATGTTGAGCTCTTCCCTAACCTTGCCACCTTGGCAGTCCACGCGAAACAAACCCTCAATCCACACCTCAGGTTTTTCCTTCTTCTCTTCGCTCTGTCACGTTTAGTTGGGCCAACACAAGAGCTCCAGAGATTGAAGCTGTTCTCTGGAGCTCAGTACGCCCCTCTTATCCAACACATACATTTCGAGGGTAGTCCGAAGGAGCCATTACGCAGTAGCACTCCACTTCCTTTCCAACAGCTCTATAAAATCACGATCAAACCTAGCCCACTCGATCCAAACGTCCTGCACAAATACTCTCGTGCACTCTCCGCTTCTGTTGTACAAGAGCTTGACCTACGGTTTGTGCGTTGACCAGATCCTTGTCTCCAGCCAACATCCCCCGTCTTTCCCTCCTTAAGAGAACTGATTGTTGACGGTCCACCATCCCACGCCATCGACTTTGTCCGACTCCTCTCGAGCCCTGTACTTCAGGAGTTAACGATCACTTCTCAATGTGAATGTTTCGGAGACGCTCAGAATACCCAGCTTCTCATGCTCCTCGCGGACAAGTATCGGGCCGTGTTTAGAGCACTGAAAATACGCCACCCTCTGTTGTGTCTCGATCAAGCTAGTCTCGAGTCGTTCCTCCACGCCGTTCGGACGTTGGTTGGCAGGACCTCACTCGTGAAGTGCAGGATGTGATTGATCCTTCAAAATGGACGATTCCGAGGCACTTTAGGATCACAACTCGTCGAGCGAGTGCTTCGTGGGCTGGAAATGCTTTATTGATTGGATGATGGATAACAAGTAAGTAGTGTTGATCTGGAATGGGTACATTTCGTTATTTATTCCGTTATCTGAATCGACCTGTCAAATCTTCTAGATAGTCCTTGTCTAAAATGTATTGCCTTCCTTCCGAGATCCTTGGAACCGTCTTTGTTCCATTGTGCTCACGAATGTCACAACACGGTCAACGGCGGGAACTTGCCAAGAGTAGCTTCCCTCCGGACTCGCCTGCTGCGTCGGTACTCTTCGGTGGGTGCACCGTTCCCTTGACCTTTCAGGATGTCCAATGCCATGGCATTCGTTCAATCAGTTGCATGCAAGACCTAAGACCTCATACATCTATATCTCCCCGATACCTTACCAACACTGCCTGTTTTATTTCCAGCCCAACATTCGGCACTTTCAAGAAAAATAAATTTACCCCACCTTTCTCGTCGTTGCGGCTACGTTCTCTATAGTTATCGCAGTGTTGTTGTCTTGGGTAAATATACCATTGAAAATAGATCTTGAAGATGACCCAGCGTCGACCTCCAAAATCCAGACGCTCATGTGGAATCTCTGAGCAGTCGTCCAAGGTAGGGGAGCAACAAACGTTGGATACTGACATTGAAACTGATTTCCCCTCCAAACTTCAGGATCGATGGTCCCTAGTCTTCACGCCGAATCTGTGCACAGGGAACGAGCAAGTTCGTAGCATCAAACTGGAACATGCCAGACTCAGCTGTCGTGCTCTCTCATCACTGTCGCAGTCAGGAGGGATACGCTGATGAGGAAGTTTGCTGCTCGGAGGGGTTAGAACCCTGTAACATCACATCTACACCGAACATGGGTCTCGCGTCAATGTGTTGGGTTCACTGAAGCGCGGAAAAATGAGCTCGACATGGTTGGTTGGTGGGAAGCGTGTCGAGACCCCAGGTGATGACGACGACGCTGACGACACTAAACAAAATGACAGTGAAAGTGGGTGTCGAGGTCCGGAGAAGAGTTGAGCGTTGGCGTCTTGGTGTCATGAAGCGCGCTATCGTCGATTTCAACCACTGCTCGTTCTCTCTGTCCCTTCTCGTGTGTTTGGGTATCATTAGTTTCGTGGGCGGGTATCTTGTCGGCGGCGGCCAATGAATATTAATATTTGTTGGAGGAATCTCGACGGTCGTTTCTTTGCTTCACCTAGGGAACTGGTAGGCGTGAGTTAAACACTTCGAATACGTGTCACACGAAAGCCTCCGTTTCCTGGCCATCGTAGCGAGGAAACGACGGCACTCGTTGATGGCATCTGGGAGCTTGGAACTACGAATGGGACGCAGGAGAGGGAAGAATATGTTCGGAGTCAGAACTCACGTGAGTATCGTCATCACTTATGTAAGCGGACCTGTAATGCTGCAAGACATCGCGCGATTGTAAAGACGGTGCCCGCGCATTCGGCCTGGATGACGGCAGAATTTGTATAGCTTCGGCAGCGGTGCATCCAGGGATAAATATTCCTAATATCTTTACTGAAAATAATCACAAATTTGAAAGCGGAAAGCTACCTGGACACATGGATATATGGATGGAGGGATATACAGTCCAGGAGTGGGCGAGAAAAACAAAGTGCTCGTTTCGCGAATTCGAACCCCTCAGACTAGAACTCATCACGTTTGCAAAGTGAAGAAAAAAAGGCTAGTCCTTCCCATAAACGTATTGAAACGTGACGGTGTCCTTGTCGTCGACCAAAGTGGTGGCTACAATGTGTTGACCTCCATCGTCTCCGTTCGCCAGGTCAGTCACAACTGCTCCCGGGTACCGGGGACCGTAGGTTTGATTCCTTGAACCGGACGCCGTAGCATTGTCAAAAGTCACCGTGCCAAAGTTGGCGATCGGATAGCCGGGATCATACCGAGGGTCTGGTACGTATGCGATGAACCATCCTGCGCTGTTCCCGCAGATCTCGGTTGTAGAGTTGATGAGTGACTGAGCGTGTTCTCCGTTGTTTTCATTGTGGACCCAGAATAAAGCAGATCGCGGGGACTTGTAAGGCGCGACGATCCCAATTTTGATGGTCTCTCCAGCAGATATTGAGACGTTGCGAAAGTTGGTGATAGTGTCGGTTTCCCACCGATACCAAGCTATATGTAACGGCAGAAAAAAATCAGACAAATCAATGAATGGTTTAACGCCTCCTCACATTTGTATACAGTCCCGTTCGTACCCACGATAAAAGAGACGCCGACCGCAAGAGCGCTGATGCATGGGCTATCACCAGCAATATCGATAGCGGTATAAGCCATGGCAGCATTGTGAGTGTCGTTTCTTATCCCCGCCGGCCCGGGGCACACAGTTGGAACTTTGAAAGTGGCGCTGTTGCTAACAAAGGTTCTCTGTCGAGATAAGAAAGGATGAGAATACGAAAGACATGGCTCGATGGAGCAATGACAAACATTATTCTTGCTCTCCAACAAGACCCCAGCCCTTGGGAAGACTGAGATGTCCGGTTCCGCCAGAACAGCAGAAGCGAGCAAAATGCCAGAGATGAAAGCGAAACTGAAGGACATGGCGGACGTAGCCTCAAACGACGGTATGAGGGCCAAAATGCGGGTTGGGATCGAAACCAGTGAGTGCACGATAGTTCCATGCTTTTATTAAGTTTTATATGTTTGACATCGGCGATAGGTTGCATATATAGCTGTTTCAGTTGTAAAACATGAGTTGCGGGAGATCACGGACACTTCTTGACAGGGTTCGAGCGATCAACAGGCGGTAGTCTGGTGCCAGATCGAAACCAGTGAAAGAATACATGCACCGGACCAGACAACCTAGAAACCTCCTCCACTGGTCGCAGGGAATCGAGGGGCTGGTGCGTAACCTTGAATGAAAGAGGCAAGGCATGTTATACGGGGCAAAAATTGGTACAAGATGCGAAAATTGAAGATAAAGGCTCGAGTGGATTTCGCTACATACTTACTATCCTGGTTGTTCGAGAGTGGAGGGAACATCCAAGAACAAGTTGACGTTGAGCTTGTTGAAACTCTCGACGTTCATGATAGTCATCCCTTTAGCTCTTCCCGATTCAGAGCAGTCGCAGTGGAAAGGCAGCAGTAGTGATCCATGTACCATACCTTGGAAGCGTGAACTGAAACGGGAGGCAGCAGGCTGAGCGCTCAGATAATCGATGCACCGCCTTCTCCCACCATCCGGGCCACCTCCATTTGCTGAGCGACAACGCCTCCAGGATTTGATCATGGAGAGTTAGTGAACTTGTCCATGACGTCGGTCGTATTGGATCTCGCTAACCGGCCGGGCTTCCCTAACGCATCGCCGCGGATCTTCACTTCTCTTCGAATTCCATTCCGTCGTCTCGTGGTGAGTCCCCTAGTACGATCCCGTTTCTGTTGGTTGCAAGCGCACTGGATTGGTGACAAAGACAAACAGTCTTGAACGCGGTCCCATCTCGCCCCCTCCGAGTTCACGCCACACTGAGAAACCGAATCTGGATGAATATGGAGATGCTCAAGGACACAAGAAAGGGAACTGAAGACGAGATAACAAACACCAGCTGACCTTTTATATGCGAGCGATAAAGGTTCAGGCCTCGAGCCGCTCCATCAGGTAGGCATTCCAACACTGAGGAAAATGCTCAGGCTAGGTGAACTGGGCAGTTTGTGCTCATCACACCATGTACGATATATGTCTTCTAATGCAGCGTTATCCACGGCACATTCGATGTCACCAGAGTTGGAAGGCAGACCTTTGATTTTATGTAAGCTCAAGCTTCATCAGACGCTGTTTCCAAGTGATCATCGCTATCCGTTTATCACTGATATTATTAGACCCTCTAGTTTCGCTATCACGTGAGCTGGTACTTGCAAACTTGAAAGTCCAGGTGTTGATTGGTGTATGCACAGGCCGATCGAGACCTCCAAAGTTACTGATGAGTGATTGCCGGTGCAGTCATGACGACCAGCTTGCGTACGACAAAAATAAAAAAACTCGAATGATGGGAGTCTTTGGCTTGATCCACCAGCTTTGCAAGCTATATGATCATTTGGGAATAAGGTACACACACGCGATTCTTTCTTCGCCACGTCCTGGCTCTCTATCGTTCAACCATGATGTGAAATTTACCCAACATTGAGACGGAAGATGTCATTGTGGCTAGTAAAATTGGCGTTGATCGTCTTGATATGCGCCATCTATGAAACCAGGATACGTACACGTAATAAGTGCCTTGCTCGGGGACGAGCTGAAATACTTGGCTGAAGCTAAGAGGATTGGATTCGTCATCGACCTATTTCGCGTAAGTCAAAGAAAAGAGTGGGGTCGGGAGACGTACCAGCAAGTAACCGGTTACGTTGACGATGAGAGCATTAGGAGTGACAGAGGGCTGGGCATCGATGGTGGTCACATTGTGTCGAACCTTGTTGAAAGGCAGTGACTGTGAACTAATGAGAACTGGTGTAGGGCCGAAAAAACGCGAACAATTACGACGAGTTTCCTGATGATGTCTTTGACTCCCAAGATTTGGTCCCGCTCAAAAGTGAGCATTGAGCCGTCACGCTGCGGGATGGTCAGATCCAACACGGATGACGATTTCTAGACGGACATATAGAGGGGCGAGCTGTGACCGGTCTGAGTCAAAGGCATTGTAGTAGAATTCAGTGAACTGCTTTGCTACGGCGGAGGGGTCCATTTGGTTATGGTACAAAACCAAAAAAAAGATGAGATGACCGAATTAGTAAGATGATCTTACTGTTACTGTAACACTTTGCACGACACATGACTGCCAGTGCCTTCACGCCGGGACTGTCATTGTCAAGTCCACCACTGCCAATGTCTGACATTCCTCGTCCATCCATGCGCAGAAAAAGTTCAGCGCAAAACCTTCTCTCCTCATTCAAACAACCCGTCACCGGTGGTCCTCCTCCAACTGCCAGTAGCATCTCACCTGCCACCGGCGCCGTTTACGCTGTCGCGGTACAAACACCAACGACCTCCGTGACATCGGGAAGAGAGTGGGATGGCCAGTCCGTGCAGTCCGACTCCCTATCGTCAACAGCTGCCCTCCATGCGAATGGCGCATCCGCCGTTGCCCAGGGCACCTCCGTCGAATACCTCCGGGATCTCGTCCAGAAACGAATCGTCACCCTCACCTACATGCGCAACGTACACGAAGGGTCTGTCGCTCTCCTTCTAACCAGCCGTCTTGCACTGAGTCCGCTCAGCCGCTGCCATTGGTTTCACACCGTCATGATGTCCCGCGGCGATCTCGACAAGGTGTTCAACAACGTCGCAATGAGGAAACGGTGCGTACAATCGGCAGACCCTCCCAGCGTCGCCTGGAAACCATCGCAGGACAAATCGCTTTGCCATACTGGCAATGTCTCTTTCCAACCTCCTGGACATTCCCCACGCGCACGACTACCTTCGCGGTCTCCTCAACACCATGAACGAATACGATCAAGCTAAAGAGGAGCCTGACAAACCAAAATATGTACAGGACATCCACCATGTCTCTTCCATGTCGTTCACACGCTTCTCTAGCGCTTATTCCGGCCCAAAACAGCAAAACGACAAGCCGCGGGCGGTTTCGCCGAATATACCACCCCATACTCGGATGGGTCAGAAACCTCCTACTTGGTTTCACCCCATATAGTGCGTCGGACACTACAATACATCCGTTCCGTTCAACTGACCTCCAATAGCCCTTTCCCTTGGATTACCATCAGACATTACTGTCCCTCCTGGATGTGCTTTCCGAGGTGTACAACAAGATATCCCGTATTCTCGGTCCTTCTCCATTCTCACAGTCTGGTCAGCACATGATGGGGCCACTGGGACTGCTCGCTCCGCACCCGGGGGTCTCGTATTTGTTCTCGAATCAAGATCTCACTCCGAAACCTATGGATGAAAGCGACAGCAGCCTGTGGGGCATTGCAAATGCCCAGCTTCCCAGCCAAGCCGGCCTAGGGAGCCCGCCTCCAAGCTGGACAGCGGGCTTGGGCGACACCCTGCTGAAAGTAGATACTAAGTTTAAAGTGAGTCGGAAGACGCCATTTTGCTGACCTCGGTGGTAACGTTTCACAGAAAATAACATCTACTCTATTGAAAGAACTGGACGCGGTCGCACGGAACGGGATCAAGGATGAGTTGGCTTCGCTGGATCCCTTACTTCGTGGAGTTGCCCCGCCGGAAGTTATGCGAGAACAGTATGATTTCGAGGGTAATGTATGAACACTTTGCGTGCTGTATATCGAGACATTGTACCATCACTGCATCTTAATTTTATTCCGGGTTCTGGTTGCGTGACGTCCTGTGCGCGTCCGGTCACAGTGTCACAAGGAGCGTGTTCTGTTCCCTCTGCTTGTACAGATGCTCCTCGCGCAGGATATACCAGACCCGACAGATTTCCCCGCGAGCAACTTGCATCAACTAGACGCTAGCTTTCGGTGCACAATTTGTGGTGAATTTTTCGACGCACCCATATCACTTTCGTGTGGCCACTGTTTTTGTTCATTGGTAATGACCGGTTCCTTGCCGCGCGACTAGGCTGAGAGATGTCCTCCAGTGTATACGAGAACACATCCTGAGAGAAGCCGAGTGTCCAAGCTGCCGGAAATCTGTCACAGAAGCGCAGTTTAGGGTAAATCCAACGCTTGAAGAAGTCGTCTCGGCTTGGAAAACAGCACGGTATGCCATGGCATGTCTGTCTATCGCGTCTTCCCTATCGACGCATTTCCTCTAGATCGGATGTTCTCCGTCTCTCTCTCGAGGAACGGCCAAAGGCAGACTCGGTGCAGTACTGGGGCAACGACAAGACCCCGCGCCGATTTCGAACTCCTGCCCAGAACGGACGGAAGCGCAGGCATATCGAAGTTTCTCCGAGTCCTGATTCGGACATTGTGTGCGTCGCGGGACCTTCGAACCCAAACGAATCGAGTGAGATTGGGGACTCGTCTCCACTCCAGGCGAAGAGTGCGAGGAAGGCTTCTCGGCGGCGGACAAGCATGGAGCCGTCGTCGGATCCAAGAGAGGAGGAACTCCAACGTGGGTATGTTTGCATAAGTCGGCGTTTTCCTCACCTTGGGTGGTTATCCAGCCGATGCCCTGGTGGATTGTCCAATATGTGGTCGCTCTGTAGAATTCCAGGTCATCAATACGCATATGGACGGCCCGGATTGCGGCTCTAAAGCAAACAACACATCGAACCCAAATGCAAAAACTGAGTGGTCGAAAATGTTTCGTGGCGAGTCGAGCAAGGGCAAACACAAGAATAGCAGGTGACTGGTGGTCATCGTTTTCAAAATTCGAACTCATTTCAACTCTGACGTGAAGCAATCCAGATGATAACATGGAACGGTTGCCAAAGGTCTCATATGGCGTCCTGAAGGACAAGGCCGTAAAAGACCTTCTGTCCACCCAACAATTGCCCTTGGCTGGGGATCGAAACACCCGAATTGCTAGGCACAGAAGGTAGTCTCTGTGCTCGAGCTTTGTCTACGAACTTAAGCCTCTGGTAAGATGGGTTATGATGTATAACGCAAATCTCGACAAGACTATGTGTCGAAAGACCGTGTCGGAGCTGCGTCGTGAGTTGCGAATTTGGGAAGAGGGACAGAAGGGATCTAAATACGCAGTTGATGATCCCATTGCCCATGAAGTGAGTTATCTTAGTGTATCGTTCAGACTCGACTGATGAGCAAACCTTCAAGGCTTCGTACAAAGCGGAATTTAATAGACTTGCCGAGGAGACACATCAGAGGAGACATCGTCCAGTGCCAGGCGGTGTCGTTGCGAAAGAGACCGAAGACGTGGATTCATGAAAAAAATCTTTGAATTATTATTGGTTTAGGTGATCGTTTCCCTGGCATGTGGATATCATAACTGCCACTGTTTTGAGTAGCGAATGCGATCAGATGCGAGTTGCCCAGTGGGGATGAGCGGTTTTTGGTGAGGTTTGTTTTCAAAAATTTGATGGCGAGTTTACATCGGTGAAATTTTTTAATTTCCACTGCTCCCACAAGCCTGGTGGTTCACTCAAACTCAGGGAATCGAGATGGCGGCACTCGACTGATTTGACATCTTGAACGACAGCGCGACATATTTAGCGGTCGGTACCGAAGTCCACCCCCGACTTGCATTGCGTGCCTTGCTTGATGAATCACTTGTCACTGTGGACTCTCCCACGTAAGCATTTGCCCATTCTGTGACCGGATTGCCCGTCAGTGGGAGTGGACGATGCTTTGTCCTCCTTGGGTGGTACTGTACGCTTTGACGAGTGGCGAGTGTGGTATATAACCCGCCGTCGGGTGAGAAGGACTCATAGTCTATTCGCATCAATCAGTATGAGCAGGATCTCACAAACTCTTTCAGTGAGCATCGCCTGGTCTCGGGTGTGTCAAGTCTGCTGATTTGACTGATTTAGCTCCTTAGTAATATAAGTCCCTTTACCGTTGGGTCAGGTACCGCATTAGAGGTCGGTTGACTTGCGTATGAAACGTGGGTCAGCTACTGATGTCCGGTTTCAGGATGACAAAGTTGAGACCATCTCCGAGCACTTCCTCCCTCGAAGACAGGATGCTGTGTTTGGTGACCAGTTCATTTTCCAAACTGCCACGTTGCGGCAGCGTATCAAGGCAGAGCTAGTGCTGCTTCCCCCATTGCCATGTGATATGCCACCATTTGCAAAATCAGTGATGTACTTGTCCAGTCTGTCGGCTCCGATAAGCGCGACTGTGGTGAGCTGATACTCGTCCCTGCGTTCCCGCCGGAACAGATCATAATTGATTTGGGGATATTCCCATTTAGTGTCGACCCCCCTGTGCTGAGACGCATCTCTTTCGCCTCTACATCTTCGCGCGCCAGGTTGACGTGAAGGTGACGCTGCCACCGCTATTTCAAGGAGTCGTACACGTCAAGGATCACGACGGCTTTTGCCAAAGGGGACAGGCCCGTTACTGTCGTGCCTTTCGGGACCGCATGCGCACTGGACTGATAAGGCTGGGCTCCTGTGCACTGGAGAACGACGACGAAGTATATATCCACACGGAAGGCAGCCTAGAACTATGTTTGATGCCGTCACCGAGGGACAATGATGGCGGTGAGAATGGAATGAGCACTCGCATGGGTCGCCATGTGCGCCGGATCTTTGGTACCCCGTAGATTTTTTTCTGACGCGGCGTTGGCTCGCTTACCTCCATCTGCACGACTACACGTTGTACTCGATCGTTGTTCAATAACAATCCTTTGGGTTCGGGACGGGCAGTCGGCATGGTCACCGGCAGGCAACTGAGGTGTTGTCTGAATCTTCCAGGACATGGCAATCGCGAAACTGCGGGTAACGATCAAACCGGCGTGCGGTGAACGGCGCCACGGAACAAACGGGGTCGCTTGTTCCTGCGGAGCGCTCAAGTCGCCGGACCTTCTCCCGTTTTTGTTTTGAGCCACGTGGTCCAGCACAACAGTTGCCTTCTCGGGCACAAGGTGGAATGCATGGTTCCCGGTCATCGCTTATAAAAAGGCTCGCTAGATAGACCCATGTCTGCTCGAGTTCACCACGTTCTCCGAGTTACAGATTACATTGTGTTGTCTCTTCGCTCCTTCGCTCCCCTCTGCTCGTTCGTTGGAGGGGACTATGGAAAGCTCTTGCTCGGCCGCCGAGGTCAGTCACATCGCCCACGTGCTCGACGCTCATTCTGAGTTGATCATGATCGACAGAGTATATCCTCAAGCGAAGTACATCGTGTGCTGGTACGCATCTTTCCCATCGATGTCCGCCACCCAACTGATCACAATCCGCAGCATGCAGCATCCCTTGGCACACGCAAGATTCACTACCATCCATCCAGCGACTGGGACTTCATCCTGGAAACCCAAGAACCCATAGACACATCTCTTGTCCTACCACATTATCGTGCGAGGCACCAGCCTGTCGATGAACGGTTAAACATGTATGTTGGGGCCAACGCTGCACCCGTGAAGCTAAAAATCGTGCGTCTCTTTGAATTCTCTCAACGACGTGTCACAGTGGCTCACGTGAGAGTATCAGTGCCGACCCGTGCCTCGATGCAAATTCTACCTCGAGGTGCAAGCCAAAATGTCCGACGTTACCGTGTGGCTTCCTTCTGATTTCAAAGGCCACATTCGGTACTCCGGTCGGGCATCCTACTCTGCCGGCTTCATCAACCGTATTATGGAAAACGTATACCTCAACCAAGATACCCTGGATCAGTGGGACACGGACGAAGTCGTCGTGGAAACCACTGGTTCCGTGACGTTCCGAATGTGGGACGTTCGCGCAAACGCGCCAGAGAACACCCGCAAGGAGACGTTGAAACGAATGTTTTGTCAATCTGCCGCGAAGAAACACGAGACAGTTCGCCGTGGCATCAACTGGGACTTTTTGCTTGACGACTAGACCCTGAACTTTGTTTTTTTTTGCTTTTTTGTTTTGTTCCGTCGTGGGGATATCCTCATTTTTTCTTTTCGTTTCATTTGGTTGCTTCACTTCAGAGCACCTCACACAGGATTATCTATTTATTATAACCAAACATTATTCACTCTTAGCTGGTCAGTTCTGTGTAGCCGATCTGAACATGTAGCCATCTTTCAGCCTGCACTTACGCATATTGTAGTTCTGCTATCATTGTAGCCCTAGCCATTCCCTCGACTGAAACACTTGACGGCCTTCCGCCTGCCACCCGTTAGCTGCGACACGTCAGGGCTGCCCCTGAAACCCGTTCTACGTCACAAGATGGCTCTTCGGCTGTATTGGATGAAACTTTTAGCCCCTTCCAAGCTTCGCGAAGCGTTCCAGCTGTCCGACATGTCAAAAAATAAACATGTCTCATTCTCATTATGATGTTTGCCCTAGCTGTCCAGTCATCTGCTGAGCATGATCGACATGGATCAGCGGTCATCTTGTCGTCTTCCGACCACAATGGAATGATCACTCATGACAGTGTGTGATGTAGGTCACATCGACGAACACGGGGAGGTAGTATGTATACTGCCGCATCTCTAAACTGCCTCATGAAACGACTCGACTGCATGGCGCAAATTACCACCGATCCACCTCGGTTCGTAACGTAAGAGCTACAATAAGGCCAGTTGCTTTTGTCGCAGATTGAGCGCCTGCCTACCTTGTCTATCTTGGGGAATCATTCAACGAGTGTCGCCGACATGTGTTGAATTGGTTCTGGTCAACAACAACGTAGTAAGTAATTACCGCTTCGTACAGCCAAATCTGCCGATACTACAACAAGGCTTTCTCTTAGCGGGTACGGCACGGGTTAGATAGATTAGATAATGTGCCGTATATGTAATGATTGATAAGCAAGACTTACTCGGACTATCGGTTCGTCAAGCCCTGTGACGCGTGACATGGATTGCCAGAACATCATCAGATCGACGTCAGCAGCTGTGACGTGTGACAAACAAGAATTTTCGTCAATTTACAGTTCGTCATGGAGCTTTGTAATTGATCCATTCTTAAATGCAGTGTAATATTTTAAACATTTTCAAGCATCTCGGGTTTGTTGACCGGACCGGAATGGAAACCCGACATGCCGGTATAGTACCCTGATAACTACAGCTTTCTTGTACGAGGGCCGCCGCCACACTCAGTGCGGTTTTCGTCACATCGAAATCCCTTTATGACGTGACAGATTTGAACTGATCGCAATGTTCGACATCTGACTCTGTGACGCGTGACCAGGTGCAAATTTCGTCTCGTCAAACTCCCGTGTGACACGTGACAGACGAATCGATAGTTACGAGTACAATAGTATCGGCCTGTCGGCTTGCTACCGTGTGACTACACACTTTCTACGTTCAAGCATTGTAATGTCGGACCGTTCCTACCTTTAAGAGCCTGTTCGGTATGCACTTGGGAGTTGTATTTTAACTGTACATGATCCCAAGGATCTAGAACTAGGCAATCAACCCCCCAAGGGTCACAGTGTGACAATATCTCTGCATTGGCCCAATGCTATCATGATGATAAATCAACATGCCCATTCTGCGCTCATTCAGCCCCCACCAACGTCGACGGTTCATCCAGTATATAACCCTTATCATCAGCATTGCAGTCTGCAACTGCGAGTAGGCAAACTTGCAAGGGAGGGTTGATTGCCTGGTAAATCGGGATCACGTACTGCCAACGGCAGCTTTGGGTTCGCCGCACTTAGCAGTTAAGCGAGTTAAAATACAACTCCCAAGTGCATACCGAACGGGCTCTAACGCAGGAATGTACAAGTACATCACTCTAGATTGCTGTCTCGAGACACTTTTCGAGAGTTTCCACAATTGAAGGGTTCTCGAGTGCGGCCGCAACTCGTTCCTTGTCATTAAGCTGCTTATTCACTTTATCAAAGGTAGGTTTTCAACGGTATTTGTGTTGCTTGTGGAGAAAACACACCTGACATCTCGCTCTGATGAGAACCAGGCTTTACCTTGATATCGACCTTGAATCTGGGTGGGAGACTGCGCAGAAGTCTCACCCGGATACACAGCCCTGAGAAACAGCGGTGATGAGCCAGCTATTAGCCGTGAAATGAAAATGAGTTGACTACCGATAAGGGTAGACATGCCACAATGCGGTACCGTCGGTGTGAACTCCACGACGATGAGGTTATCTCCAACCTCGATCTGTTCCACTGATACGACCCGAAGCTCTTCCAAGCTGTTTGGATGTTCGGGATCAGATATGGACCTTATGAGCTCTGGGACGTGGGTCGGACACATCATATATTAGATCGAGAAGAGTTACCGAATATCTCGTCCTGGTCAATTGGTTCCACTTCGGTTTCGCTGCTCCTTTCTTCGTCTTCATCCACCCAGAGAGATTGACCGGTCTCAAATCTTGATTTTCTGGAAGATTTTCGTGACTCGTATACGGTTGGATTTGCGTTAAATATTTGGGTATTCATCGTTGACCGAAGGCAAGATCTACATGTCACGCTAGCACATTGTGTCACAGAATCACGTGTTTCCGTGACGCGCCAAGGAAGAAATTGCCAAAAGGAGAGTGAGCTCATTGACGCGTTGTACGGCAGAATTGTGTGTTCAGGGCCCAGGTTGTCAGGTTGTCTCGGCGTCCCACTCAAAGCCATCCACGTCTCTTACTCCGTAAAACATGCCACCCAAGGTTTGTCGCTCTCTCTTTGCGTCCGCTTTCACGTTCGTACTCGTTGCCTGCGCAGCGCAAACGCACGGACGCTGACACCACCGCCGAGGCCTCGACCACGCGATCGAGCAAGAAGTCTTCTAGAACGAGTAAGTCTGTGTTTCAGGGTCATGTATAGTGACGGGCCAACTGTTTTCCAGCCAGGGGGAAGAATGCTGAGGCCGACGTAACGGACGATGCAAGCACGTCGTGCGTGATTTTTGCTACATACTTCTACCAACAGGATGTAATATTTGCCACGGCTGACTCAGTAACACCGTAGAAGTCGGTGTCTTTTCCACTTCATAGTGCCTGTGATTCAACGCATACACACAGCCGCCGTCCAAGAAAACTAGAACGAAGCGAAAGACGGTCAATAGTAAAGGCCAAGGATCAAAGTCGGTGCCACGCTCTGGGTAGGTCCTCCGCTTGAATGTGTACTTGCTGCTAGGCTAACTTGTGTGACCCAGAGTTGATGACGTAAGTTCTGATCGGTTAACTAATACACTTCCCTAGTCAATTTGCCACAGGAACCCCTCAATTCCACCACGAACCAACAGCAGAGCGAGTAAGTCAGCTTTTGCTCCATCTAATCTCCCACCGCCACTCCCTCGTCATCTTTGTATCTACAACGTCAGCTGGGGTGATCAGGTCGAATATATTACCTGGTTACCTCTCCGCATGCGCCTCTCATCCTTATTGTGCTGTGTTTCTAACAAACTCGAACTTAGTGATGAGTTGGTTACGCCACAAGAAGGTCCTGTAAGTCACCTCGCGCAAATATGCTATCATTGACCCATTTTTACCATCAACCTAGTTGACTTCGTTAACCAAAGTAGAGTATACGAAGCAAGGAGCACAAGCGCTTTTCAAGAGTTTTGCAGATGATGACAATCCTGATGTCATAGGACCAGCAGGTGTGGAGAAACTATGCACCCAAGCTGGTATACCTTTGGAAGGCGCCCAGCCCCTCCTCTTAGCATGGCAACTCAAATCTCAGGAGATGGCCAAGGTCACTCGTTCTGAGTGGCTTCAGGGAACTGATGCTCTGAGGTGCGTTTGCTCGCTCCACTTTGACAGTTTTAGCTGACTGCGTGCATAAGAATTTCATCATTACCGGTCTTGGCAGTCGCGTTGAAAGAGCTGGAAGACCTAGTCGTTCATAACAAGGAGGCGACAACACCAGCTGCTTCGCTACCTTCTGTCAAACAGCGGAACGCGGATTCTCGGGAACTCTACAACCGAACCCGCTATTTGCAGTATGCGTCGGATCGCGCTGCTGCCTTCTCAGAGTTGTATCAGTTCTGTTTCGCGCTTGCTAAACCAGCGTGAGTGGCCAGCGCCTCTTCGCCGCATGTCCTGAGCCTTTACCTCAGGCAAAGCAGGAATTTAGACATAGAGGTAAGGAGCTTCAAACGTGCCGCGTTCTACTCATATTCATATCGAATAGACGGCTGTAGCCTTGTGGTCTGTGTTACTGGCTCCACGATATCCGATCACAATTGAGTTGATGGAGTTCTTGAATGTGAGCGAACTACCATCTCTCGAGTGGCTGTTCTGATTCCGAATAGGGGAATGGTTCCTATAAGGCTGCCAACAAGGATATTTGGAACATGGTGGATATCATTTCAGTGATACGGAGAGTTGATACTCATCGGCGTTCCTAGGTGCATGAATTCTGCCAGGCGATCAACATTGAACTCAGCAACTACGAAGCCGACGGGGTACGTGTCCTTGTCCTGTGCATTTGTTGTCTCCCCGAACATCGTTTCTAGGCCTGGCCAACTATGCTAGATGATTTCGTGGAGTGGAGGAAAAACAGGATGGCACACCCCGCAGACGGGGGGTCATGATTCTGGGACATGCACTACGTATAACGTTTGCTTAATATCTTGCATGCAGTGACTCTAGCATTACCATTCATACATCCATTCAAAGGACCGTTTAGCATCCTGAAATAACATCCTGTCTGCATCTGGGGTTCGGGGGTTCGAGTGGTGCTTTCCTGTCGCGCCGTAAGGCGTCATGTATCGGGGGCGAAATGTAACGGAGGTAGTCGGCGTGCTTCTTCTGCTTTGCGTTTCCTGCCGAGGTCGAAGCGCGACGCCCGCCTGTCGGGAGGTGTGAAGACGACATCGTGGGAGAGCGGCGGAAGACCCAGTGACGCTCGGACTGCTGCCCATCGGCCGTGTATGCGATCGGGGCGAAGCGGGGGTGGGTCTGTTGTGTCAAAATCTTGGGCGGGTTCGAGGTGAATCGACCAGCTTGGGTGGGGTGCCAACGGGGGAGAGTGGCGAAGAGACAGCGTGACCCGCCGAACGAGGCCGATTGAGAGACAGACGAGAACGAGGAACGCGACGAGTCGAGCGAGTTTGGTTTTGAATCCGCGTTGGCTGGCCATGACATGGTTGCTGTTCAAGCATTGCTTGGGTTGTTTGCTCCACATGCCGCCAATTCACTTTCCAACGTGTTCAACTACACGGTGCGAGTGCTGTCTACCAGCCTCGAAGTCTCCAAATGCAAAATGTGCCGCAAAGCACCGATCAAGAATCGTCCACCTCAACAGGCTGCACCCCTTGCAGTTTCTCCATAGTCTCTCTCAGCTCCGCCTCAGCAACAACAGCCTCATCCTTCGCAACCATCAACTTCTTCTCAAGCTCGTCTGCATTCATCGGCCTTAGATTACCACCCCTCTCAACCATTCCAATGCTGTCGAACTGCTGCAGGGTATTTCCGATGCGAGGCATGAACACATGACGATCCCAACCACTGTCGTTGAATGCAAGAACAGCCCGCACCGCAGCTGTGTTGATGTCACGATGAAGTTCCTCGAGCTTTGATAGTTGAACCTCCATCCAGCGGGCACGGCGCTCGAGAGCAAGTGTAAGTGCAGCGACCTCGTCCTCCTTGCCCGCCGCATCATCGCCTGTGTCGTCCAAAAAGTCATCGCCTTTAAGCATGTCCCTGAGGACGCCATCAAAGGACGAGCTGTCATCCCACGTGGTGCGGGGAAGAAGACGCAATAGATCAGAAATCGTCTGTGTCAATGTCTCGAGGAGTTGTTGGAAGGAAGATACTGCGTTGTCAATGGAACCAGAAGGCATATTGGTGGCAAACGACCCGCCGCCGACTGAGAGAGCCGATAGAGCATGAACTAAAGGGCCATATTCCAAGGGCATCTTTGCAGCGGGATTGATCTTTTGCATGTCAAAGAATGGGTGGTTGGGAAGGTCCATGGAAGGGTATTTGACATCCAGCTCGTCTAAGACGTCCGCAAGCGATGTTCGTTCGATGGGAGACATTCGATCGACAGAGTGTGCCCGAGACCTACTTGGACTCCTCGACAAGATCTCTGTGCCCTTGCCGGTAAGTGGTGCTGGTATCTCCGAGGCAGCGACGGACGGCGCAGCCGACATCTCATCAGTGGCGATTTCATGATTGTCCTTGGGAATTCTGATGGGACGTGTGACTGGTTTGTTCTTCTTGGGTAGCTTTGAGCGGATTGGTGCCTGTACGACTGGTTCAGGTGCCTTGGGAGGAGCAGGCGTTTGCCTTTCGGTGCTGCCCTTCTTTGGCGTCGTAGGTGGCTTGGAACCCCCGCCTGCTTTCCCCTGCATCTTCGTCTTTTCCTTCTCCCTCTCTTCCTTGTCAAATCCTGTACGCCTCTCTTGCTGTGCTTTCGCCTTCTCGGCTTGTGTAGCCTTCTGCTGAGCTACCTTCTCCTTCTCAAACTTCTCTTGCTCAGCCCTTTGCCTCTCCATCCTCTCCGACTCTTCCTTAGCCTCCTTTATGGCGGCTAATCTTTCCTGCTCCACAGCCTTCTCCTGAGCAATACGCGCCTTCTCGGCCGCGCGTGCCGCAGCCTTCTCCTGTGCTACTTTCTGTCGTTCAAGTGCACGTTCAGCGGCAGCAGCCTTCTTGGCAGCCTTGCGCTCGTCTTTTGCTTGCTGTTTATCAGCATCTTTCGGGTTCGACGCTTCGCCAGCCAGCGTTTGCACTTCGGAGGGGGTCGCTGCGGTAGCGCAGTTGTCCAACACCGCGCCGAGGACCGGAAACTCCGCAGAGGATAGAGTAGGCAATGGAGAGGGGGGGATAGAAGTCGGGGCTGAGAATGTGCGAAGAAAGCAAGTGTAGAAAAGAAAGATTCGTCAGTATCATCGTACCAGACGATCAGGAATAAATGGGGGAGGGATCTGGGACAGAGACCGTGAAGAAGTAAGTGCAGTAACAATGAAATTGGATATAAGTTAGAATGGTAGTGGATGGTCGGCGTCGTCACCACAATTAAACACTAATACGTCTCCTGCAGCTCCACGAATTCATGGCGGTATGACGAGTGGATGAGGAGCAGGAAAGAGGAATGGGGATCAAGAGCGACGTATTCATGCAACAATCAGGGTCGTTGATAATATTTCCGCACTGAAAGCACGGCACTCGGTACTCTGACCTGGGATCCCTCCTCTGGATAAGGAAAGACACTCACTATTGAAAACGGGCGGTTGAGTTTTCAAGGCATCTTGAGGTTCGGCGCCGCTGTTGTTTCCAGTATGATTAGCAGATATACCCTGAGAATAGCCTAACCCTGGAGGAGGCCCATTGGTCACATGTGATGGCGGATGGTTTATACCAATAGCAGGAGGGGTGGGGAGGTAAGGAACATTGGGGTTCGTGGGAACCGCTGAGGGGAGCACGGGTGATGCAAATCGGGCAGACATAATCGCTGGATCACTGAATGGCTGATTCTGTGCATATGGATGTTGTTGCTGATCTAAGCCTTAGCAGGGAGAAGACCGGAGAAATAGTCAAACAAGAAACGCAACAATCGGTAAAGATTAAACAACAGTACAAAAGAAATCGTCAATGTTTGCAGGACACTTTATACGAAAAGAAGTTTCCTACCAGGGGGACCGCCGGGCATAACGCTAGCTCGTTCGCGACTGGACTGGATGAACTCGCGAAGCTGCGTTTCGCTGACAATGTTTTGGTCAAAAGGCTGGAAGCGCGCATGCTGTGGTTGCGACGACTGCGAATGGGGCGGTGCTGCGGGAATGTGATGCGTCGAAGGTGTGTACCCCTGTGAGTGTAAATTCCACTGAGGTTGTGCTGAAGATGTTGTCTCAGTAGAAAAGAAAGAGTGGTGGCTATCGCTCGCGCTCAGCGGAGATGCGGGGTTGACAGGAGACGAGGCAGCAGTTGACCCCTGGCGGCCACGCGCGAATCCAAACCTTGACATTTTCCGTTCCTCATCACCAAAGGTAGACCTCCTAAGAGTAGACGAAAGCCCTTGAAGGGGAGCAACTGGATCCTCACTGACCTCCCCAAAGGGATTAAAGGAGCCAACATAACTAGACCCTCCGGCCGACTGGTGCTCGATTGGTGTACCACGCACAGAAAGAGGATCGTACATTGACCGGTTGGAATTGTGTGGGTATGTTATGCCAGGTGGTCCCATAAATGCTTGTGAGTGGTGTACCTGAGCGGGTGGTTTTGATGGTCGCAGGGCGGGGAACATGTCCATAAACCCACCCGTCACAGGTGTGTTTGCCTCGGCCTCGAGATCAGGGAGCGCAATGTCCACATTAAGATCTTCTCCAGCAAGTTTGGGGTCCAAGTTAAAACTGAATCCGCCAAACTCGTTGTCTTCTCCTGATACCATCCTAAGCGTTCGATCGAGATCTGGAAAGATGCTGACAGTCGAGACAGAAGGTGCGTTCTCGCGTCGAGACTTCACATCGTCAAGGAGAGCTTGAGCTGCGGTGGATATTTGGTAGGTAGACTGCGAGGAATGAATTCCTGGGGGGGTGAGAGGGTCTGGCTTGCGAGGCAGGCCAGGAGGTCCAGAGAGACCCGGTGGTGCGTCTGGCGTGCTCTGAGGAAGGGGTGGAGCGGACTGCTCGGATTCAGTTGATTGCGGTCGAACAGGGGAAATATCCTGCGAGCCCGAGCCAGCGTCGGAATCCACTGTTAATGAGGGAGCAGGGGAGGTAGACGGTTGTGGTGCACCCGGCTCTTTGGTACGCAATGATTTGACCTCCATCGGAGTGGCAGGTCGCTGAGGTAATGTAGCGACAGCTGGCGTCGAAGGGCGCGAAGAAGACGTGACAGACGGTGTTTTCGTGTTTCCTGCGGCAGATCCACCTTTCCGGTCGTGATGCGAGCGACTCGAAGGCTTTGTGTCAGAAGCAGTGCCAACATTGCGAGGTTGACGCTGACCACCCCGTCGGCGCTGAGCGGTTACGACGGAAGACTGCGAAGCAGAGGTCGCTGTCTTACAACCCCATGCCGCGGCACGTGGCAAAGCTCCTACATAGCATATTAGACTATACACGAAAATACTGGTTAAATCATTTTACCGTCTCCTTCCTTGGTGGTCCGCGAGATACTTTCCGTGTCCTTGATCGTGTGTTTGCTAAGAGATGAATGAGTATGGGCGATCGTGACTAACGAAAGGGTGAGGCTCACAGAGTAGTAAGATCTTCCTTCGTGAAGCAATCTTTCTCGTCTCCCCATTCATGCAGGTTCATGCAAGTGTGATCCGTGCACGGAACTCCGCGAAGAAATGCCATGCAATATTTTGTCGTTCCATAACTCGCCCGCATGATCTCGCGACCTCCTCCTGGGGAATGGGCACCGTCGACCGTTGAGATACACCGAGCTGCATCCTCACGGCGGTGGTAGGTGATATAGAGGCCAAGCACTGGCATACCACCGCCTGACGGGGTACGCTTGACCAACAAAGTCTTGGATATCTTGCCATACTGACCAAAGTAGTCACTTGAACGCAGGGTAGGGATAAGCTACAATGCTTCTGATTAGCGTGGTTCGGTTACATCAATAACCAGCTTACATCCTCTTTGGCAAACCGAGGGCCAATGCCGACTACATACACTACATTGCGTTGAACCACGCGAAGGTTAGCAAAGTGGCGACGCCCCAATGCCTCGAGCTCTTTGCGTTCACGTTCACGCTGCTTCTTCTGCTGAGTAAGGCGCTTATGACTGAATGTATGCACGACCGTGAATGAGTGAATCAGGGGAGATGAAGGTGAAACGTACTCTTCCTTTGCAATGGCCTTGAATTGGACGGCCTCATCGGTGTACTCTCTTCGACAAGCGGGGCAGCGACCGTTTAGGTTCTGCTTAATGTGATGCCAACAGAAGCGGCAGATCTGGTGAAGAAGTCACAATGCAGGGTTTCATAAAGGCTATGCGGTGGCTCATACCTGGTAACCACAAACACATGGCTTGAAATTGAGGTCTGAAATATCCATCTCCTCAAGACAAAGGGGACATTCGGCATCATCCTATGATGATCGAAGGGACTGAGATGATTGCCTGCGGTACGAACTGACATCGGCGAATGACTTACTGTATCGTCGTCGCTCCAGTACGCGTCCTGAACGCCTGCCAGGACATGGGACTTTGACTGATGTGTGGAGAAACCGGCGTGGACGACGGGTGCTGGTAGAGAAGGGTGACCGACTAGTCTTGTTGAGGACATTGCGCGGTGTAGTGTTGTTGTGGATGCGATGGACGACGAGGACGAGGACGAGAAGGAATGTGGGCAAGAGGTCCAACACAGAAACGTGACGCACGGCCACGCCCTCCGCATATTTGGTCTTGTTTGTCCGAGTGGCAAATTTTTTGTTTTTTAATTAATTTTTTTCGCCGAATTTTTGTGCGGTTATCATGTTGGCTCGTCTGCTCGTTCGCTGGCCGCGCCCGTCGCCCGTCGTGGTCCGTGCACCCGCTCGGGCGTTCCGCTTGGCGTCGTTGGTATACGCACCGAGCGCTGCCGCCGCCGTTTTGAAACCCACAGCGCCCGCATATGAACATGAAGCCGATCAAAGCACCAACCGAACACATTTCTCGTCAACGAGGTTCGCCGACGCGCCGATATCAAACAAGTCGAAGGCGGCAATCCCACACGAGTACGCACGCTTCGTCTGGCCAATAGCTGTCACTCTGCTAACGGTATCCTAGGTACATGAGTGACGTTCAAGGTGTGTCGCTCGTCTTTCGTAGGAAAATAGTGCTCATCTGTACGTGTAGAAGCAACGCTGGAGGTAGTTTTAATACACTCTTGCTATCCTTCACCATTTTCATCTCGTGTTAGCTTGGGCTCTCCGGCGTAGATCTCCTTGTTCAAGCAAAAACTGGAACGGGTAAAACGATGGCTTTTTTGTTGCCCGCTATCGAGCAACTCGCCAAAAAACCCGTTCCTCGTGGGGGCGCTGTCTCCATCCTTGTGTTATCTCCGACGCGAGAGCTAGCTATGCAGGTCTGCATCAGATCTCAAGTGTAGCCTCTAAATACTCACTTCGTCTTCAGATCCAAAAGGAAGCCAACACTATTGTAAAAAACCATCGTTTTGGAGTTCAAGTCCTCATTGGCGGTACAAGGTACCTTGTTACATCCATCCAATGTTGATTCTACTCACAAAGATTCTTCAAAAGTATTGGCATGCAAAAGCAGAGGCTGAATACGCGCCGCGGTGATATCCTCGTTGCAACGCCTGGTCGACTGCTCGACCTGTTGAACTCCACTGATTTGGCCGAAAAGTTGCATTCCATTCAGACTGTTGTGCTGGATGAGGCCGATCGCCTATTGGACGTGGGATTCAAGGACACTCTAAATTCCATTTTCAAGTACCTCCCAGACCGCGACCAAAATCCTAGACAGTGCATGCTCTACTCAGCAACATTGAGCCGGGACGTGAAGGAGGTCAAACATTTATTCATCGTCTCCACGACTTATACTGATGTTTTGTTTCCGGTGTAGATAGCCGCGCTTTACCTGACCCCTGACCACAAGTTTGTATCCACTCTTGCGGATGATGAAGTCAACACTCATGAACATGGTAATACTGTGTTTCTTGACAACCTTTTGCGAACTTATCTGAACTTTCCCGACTTAGTTCCTCAGACATGCGTCACGGTACCAATCGGTGACACCATGAAGGCCACTCTCGCAGTCCTCCGCGACGACGTTACTGAGCATGGGAACAGCTCAAAGTCAATGGTCTTTTGTACGACTGCTTGGGGTACATCTGCTACTGCTAAACTTCTCGAGGATGCGGGTCATGGCACCTTACCTCCCGTCTATGAGATACACAGCAGGATGACTCAAAATAGGCGGCTCACTGTGGCGAACGATTTCAAAAGGGCAAGAAGTGGGATATTGGTGACCTCTGATGTCACTGCGCGAGGTATGGACTTCCCTGGGTCAGTTTCTGTCACATGCGATAGATTTTCTTTCCGACTGAGCGATATTGGCAGAGTCACTCTCGTCGTGCAAGTCGGACTCCCCTCCTCTAGCGACCAATATATCCACCGCCTTGGTCGTACAGCCCGTGCTGGGCGATCGGGAAAAGGTGTCATCATCCTCACCCCTCAGGAATCCGGATTCCTTAGAACACCAGACATGCGAGCCCTTCCGATCCGACCTCATCCAGAACTCCAACTCCCTTCATTACCTCGCCCCGACCTCGACAGGTCTTTGCAAATTCAGGCGTACAGTGCATGGCTTGGTTTCAACGCACAGTACACCAAACAGGTGTTTCGTTCAAGGCAGCAATATGTCAACGAAGCAAACAAATATGCTCGGGATGTACTCGGATGGGCAGATGAGTCTGAGACACCGCCGGTCAGCCCCACTACAGCCCGCAATCTTGGTATATATGGCCTGGATGGGGTGAACTCGGGTGGCGGCGGACTTGGGCGGGATGGGCACCAACGGTCTTCTTTTCGAAGTCCGTCGCGTAGACCCTCGTGGCAGGGTGCGGACAGTCGAACTGATGATGGATTTGGAGGAGCACGACGGTCGCCGCGCCAGCATTCTCGTGGGTTATGGCAAGATGATGATGTATCTGATGACGGATTCAGACGGAACCGACGCTCATCTATGTCTAGGGAGCGGTCGTCCTATGGTCGACCTGATTTTGGATTCAAGTCGCGTGCCAAGATGGGTTGGCAGTCGGGTTGAGCATGGGTCACAGCGTAGTTGTGCTACTTCATTCACGAATTATTAGCGTAGTAACCTATAGAATGCCGTAGACTAGACCAGTTAGCTTTACCCCAATCCTAATCCACACTCACATCACGCTCGCTCGTCGATACGATGGCAAGCGTTCCACAGCTCCCTCAAGGCCTAAGTCTGCAGTCGCAAGCAGCTGGCCAACCCAATGCAGAAGAACAAGCACGAAAAGAGGCGGAGGAAAACATGCGTAGAGATATGATGGCGACCGTCTTGGACACCGCTGCCCGCGAGCGGCGTAAGTGTAGCTTATCTCGTCTCCGAGCGAACCTGACGCCTCTCGATATCAACGGTCCTCTTTCCCTAACGCTGAACGCACATGCCGACGATCCCTGCACACGCGCACGCGCGCTTCGTACGCCACCCACGGACAGTCTCCCGCATTGCGCTCGTCAGTCCCGAGCGATCGCGGCAGATCGAAGGTATCCTCGTCCGAATGGCCCAGTCTGGCCAGCTGCGCGGAAAAGTGAGCGAAGAGCAGCTCATCGAGCTGTTGGAGCAGGTGAGCAGGGGCGCCGGCGTGGTCTCGTGATAGAGTCCCTCCATCCCGTCTCGTTCGTTTCCTCTCTCCTGGGTCTGACTGGCTGTGTAGATGGAGGAGGCTCAAAACAAGACGGGCACAAAGAAGACGACGATCAAGGTATGTCGTTCGAGAAGCTATCTGGGATGTCTTGCCGCTAACATGCAGCCTTTGCCCGCCAGTATCAACGGAGAAGGGATATCGATGACGACGACTTTTAACCGTTGTCCGAGTCGCTGCAGTTGTACTTGTATTCATGATATATACAGATATTGTCCGTATGGTACAAGGGTCGTCCGATCAAAGCCCAACAACATCGACGAGTCCATGGATTGCGCAGCAGACTCGTCAAGAGTAATATTCTTTAACAAACTTCCCCCATTTCTCGATGACAGGCTTGACGATCAAATCCCATTCCATTCCTTTGTATCGGCCCATTTCTGGACGCGGGAGAGCGAATATCTCCTTGTGGACTACACCACCTAGGTAGAGGGAATGTCAATTGTGCAACAACACTCAAAACCAAACTCACAATCGAGGCACTCCTTTGTGGTAGTCCTCCTAGGACTTGCGACAATCCCACCCAGTGACGATTTGGAGGTGTCGCTTGGCCAGCCTGGGTTTAGATATGGTGTGTGCAAAGACAAATCAGCTAGTTCGATGTGAATGAGCCGTTCGACGCGATGACAGAAAGGACCACGTTCGCCAGGATTAATGTTGCCCTTGAGCAGGCTGCCGCCTGTGGCGTCGTCTTCGACCGTGCCGGGCCACCACCCTCGCGGAATTTGTACCTTGGAACCGCATTGCTTGTCCCACTGATCCAGCCTCTTGACGAGGTTGACAGCACGACCAACTTTAAGCTGTATCACGTCTGGCCGTTTGGGATCTGTAGCGTTCAATATGTTTGATCCGGGCGGGGTTGAGGCAGTAATGGTAAACGACGGTACCTCGTATCTCAAACGTATAAATGTAGCCGGAAACATCGGCAAAAGACGTTGCCTTCTCCATTTCCTTCATCAGTGCCACTTTGGTATCCGCCTGCAGGTATTTAGGTATATAATCTGCGAAACGAAATCAGACGATCGTTGCTTGCCCAGACTTCCAAATGTTGCATACCACTAAATTCGACAAATCTATCCGCAGTTCCAGCCCTTTGGGGATAGAAACCGGGTTGGGAGATGAAACTTTCTCTGTGTTGATGACAGTATACATCAGGGATCGGATCTAGATGGGAATACGTTGCGGGGAGCTTGACTTGTCTGGAGCACTGTTTATTCGCCCTGGTCGTAGCATTGCATTGTATTGTGCGTTGCCCGGAAGAAAGTGGGGCTGAGACAGCACGCGGTCTGTTTGGGGTTACGTTGAGGGTGGTGGGCCTGGTTACAGCAGTCAATGACGGTTTCGATGCCGCTTTGGGCGAAACAATACGATCTGAACAATGACGTGCGGGAATAGTAGCAAGAGGCGGTGTAATGGCGGGTTTCGTTGGTAAATGGGTGCTTATGGACTCGAGGGCGTACTGCATCGTCAAGGATTGCTTGCCCGGTTGAGGGGCGGGTATCGGCATGGGCATGGGCATGGGCACAGGTATGGATATCGGTTTCGGCGGCACTGGAGGGTTCGCCACCCGTGGCACGAGGGACGGGCGACGATGGCTGTCGAGAACAGCATTCAATGCCAGCAGCTCCGGACTGAAACCGCCGACAAAACGGTTTTCATAGTCGACGGGTGCAGGCAGATCTGGGAGTTTCTTCTCAGTTGTTTTTTCAGAGAGAGCGAGCGCGTCGAAATTCTCGACGAGATCATAAGGTTGCTTTGGTGGTACGGGGAGTGGTTTGTTCATGATGGTGTGGTTCGACCCTCTGGACAAGGATCGCAAGCGAAAGAGCTTGCGCCCGTGAGCGAGGGAACGAGTGGACAAGACGATATTGGAAAGTTGACTCGACGAGGGATCGCCATATATACATGGCCTGAAATAATAAGAGTGAGAACGGAAACCATAAACCCGTGTAAATTCCGCGTCTCGCTCTGTCCTCACAACCACAACAACGTGAGTACGATTAATTGTTTACTTTTCGCGAGATGAAACGCACTGGGCTCTGATATACTTGATGCCATGCACTACGCTCTTGTAGAGCGGCGGCCTAGAAAACCGTTGACTGATTCTTTCTGTGTTCGAAAGCTTCTGAATCGATGCTGACGTGCCGTAGTCTATCTAGGTGGACAAAAACTGTCTCGTCGATAGTCGACCACATGCACATGGCTGATCCACAAAATATCGTCGATGTGTTGGACGAAATGAGTGCGAGCATGGCCTCCACTCGCCAACTCATCCACTCTCTAAAGGAAAAGTAGGCTTTGAACACCCATCAACGAGCGAATCTCACGAACCAAGCGTAGACAGTCCTCTACCACGGACCTAGACACCAGAGATGGCATTTCGCTCCTGTCTCTCAAACACCATCTCATGTTGTTCTACCTTCAATCGCTTGTTCTTCTCGTCACACGCCGTGCAACAGGCGACACGCTGGAATGCCGGACCCCAACGTCCCTTCCTTTCAGCACCACCGAACGCGACGCGCGTGGTGCAGGCGTGGGCGACTTGGTGGATTCGATGATCGAGGGCCGTGTCGTGCTTGAAAAAGTCAAAGTTCTCGAAAGCAGAATCAGATATCAGATCGAAAAACTCGTTCGCATCGCAGATGAAGACGGAGCCGATGGTAAGTTGTACTGCTTTCTTATTCAATGCCAACTGTCAACCTTTTCAGACCCCTTGGCCTTCCGACCGAATCCTCACGACCTCGTCAACAACCACCAAGCCGAGGATGCGACACAGGGCGAAGAAGAGGACGACGAGGCAGACAATCGAGATGCCATTTATAAACCTCCAAAACTGGCTCCGATGCCTTACATAGAAAATGCTGGTGATAAGCGCTCCAAACGTCAACCTATCCCCAAAACGCTTTCCTCTCTCCTCCACCAACATCCATCCAGACCACACGTCGAAGCCACGTCCGGCCTTGGCGCAATGCCCGCACTCGCCTCAGATCGCGCACGCGAGATTCAGCGGATGACGGAGTTCGAGGAGGACAATTTTACACGGTTGCTGATGAAAAAGAAGGACGCTCGAAGACGGAGGCGCGACGAAGAGGACCTTGCACTGGGTGGGACGGGTTCCGGTCATGGGCGACGTCGTGGTCGCGGATTGGAAGATGACTTTGAAGACGTGTTGCGGTCTGTGGGAAGGACGAAAATGAGCGCGAAAGGGGATGGATACGAAGAACTTCGACAAAAGGGGAAGAAAGCCGATGCATTGGCTCGATCTAGAATGAGACTGCGGGACGATGGGGACGATGGGGAGGACGAGGTTCGTCAGCCAAAACGGACTCGATTCCAGAAAGAGAGGCGGGCTCTCAGCAGAAAGATGGCCAAAACGAGGAGAAGGTAGATAGCAAGTCATGATGACTAGGTACAGAAAAGGAAATCCCCTATTTTGCGCATGTTTACCGCATGGCCCATCAGTTTTGACTCACCCCCCATCACACTATTATATACCCACCCACACTCGTCTGATGAACCCAACTTCTAAAATGACATCCATCATTTCTCAGAAACGCGTCGCGGTCAGTGCCGTCGCCAGCGCGGGATCCAAGAAGCGCAAGGTCGAGGTCAAAGCGACAATGTTAGCCGCCCATCGAGACTTTAGTTACTACGCAATACTCACTCTCCCAAGGTCAACGATCGCTGTGGCAACCACCAGCGCTGGCGATTCTACTGAAGACGCGAGCGATATCATCGAGAATCTCGAACGTGACACGATGGGTGAATCGTGGAGGACGGCACTCGAGGCCGAATTTGCCAAACCCTACTTTCGCAAGGCACGTGTCCAGCTGTCGCGTCCGCTGTCAAGAGTTTTAATCTCCTTGTAGCTCAAGGATTTCTTGCTTTCGGAGGTTAAGTCGCATCAAGTATACCCACCAGGTGAGTCCATATGTGATAAATGATTGAAGCACGCGTACAAAGTGTATTCGTTAAGCTAAAGATATCTATTCATGGTCACGATTGACGCCGCTCCACGCCGTCAAGGCTGTCGTGATAGGACAGGCAAGACCATCTTACCTCGCTCTCCGTGTCTTTCCTCACTTTTCATCCTCAGGATCCATACCATGATATTGGTCAAGCACACGGTCAGTCGCCTACACTAATCTATCGTTGTATTGACTTTCTTTGCAGGACTCTCCTTCTCCGTTTTGCCACCAACAAAACTGCCCGGATCGCTCAAGAACATCTACAAACAACTTGCAAGTGACATCCCTGCCTTTTCTCCTCCAAAGACAGGGTCAGTTATCTACGCGACCCGTTTCCTCCCCGCTGATACCTACCCCCTTTCACTCGGTCCAGGGACCTCACGCCACTCGCTGAAGCTGGTGTTCTCTGGCTTAATACTTGCCTCACCGTCCGCGCTCACAAAGCCAACTCGCATGCAAAGAAGGGCTGGGAATCTTTCACGGACGCCATCCTTAATGCTGTTCTGGACCATGCAAATAATGCCGGGCGTGGTGTAGTCTTTTTCGCGTGGGGACTCCCGGCGCAAAAGACGTGTGAGCGCTTGGGGATTGACGAGGTACGTTTTTTCTTCCGATCAGGGAGTGGCATGATGGCTCATGATATGTATTTGGTGGTTAGAAGAAGCATCTACTGTTGAAGTACGTCTTCTTCCTTTACTGGCAATTACGCGGTTCAAACTGACATGGTTAAATGCTAGATCTGCACACCCATCACCTCTCTCCGCACATCGTGGTTTCTTAGGAAATGGGCACTTTAAACGGGCAAATGAATGGTTACAAGAAAACAACAGGGATGCCATTGACTGGGTGATACTTGGTGTCTAAGATGATTTCCATAATTGTTGCATGCTACATTTCTAATCCGGTGTGTTGACTGGTGCAGATAAAGACTTTTGTTTGAAATAACCACATACCTTTTCCTTGTTCAGCTCAGACAGGCATGAGTGGTGTCAGATGTATTCTTGAGCATATCCAAAAGTGTCTGAGAGCTTCTGTACATGTACCAATGCAGATGGTGATTCTGGCATCATACTTACCTGCCTATTTCTTTAAGAATTCAAGCTCAAGAGGGCCAACCATACAATTCAACATTCACAGATCACCTAATGTACAGGAAATCCACCAGCCATTGCAAAATACTTTCCAAAGTGCTTTCCTCTTGAGATCATCTCAAGTGAAATCCACCATCAGTATGACTTGAAGGCTTTTCTAAGGCCAACATCTTCATTTGGCTGCTGGAAGCCTTGTAAAAGTGTTCACAAGCTGAAATAAATATTTCCATAGCTTACCCAAGTGATTCTGCAACACCACATTGACAACCATATCCACTTTTTCTGTTTCAAATGCCTCTTAGTATTTCTTGAAGACACTTTCCAGGGCTATTTCCACCTTAGCATGAATGTTTGATGCCTCCTATATCTAACCAGCAGTGCAAACTGGTTGGGGATCTTTTTGCTGAGAAAGGTAGAAAGAATGCTCCAATATGATGAGAGCCTCTTTTTGAAATTATATATAAATTAATTCATTCTCCAGAGAATAGCTCAAACACACCAACACCAGCTTGGAGGATTTGCTGTGTGACTTTACACTGAGCAACAAAACCATTGCAATAACTAACCTGATGCAATGCATGAAGTGCACTGCAAACACCTATGGGAATTTTTGTTGCTGATATTAGGGGTGTCATTGTTATGCTTACTGCAAACTTTTGGAGTCCAGCAACATGAGGAATGAAAGCAAAGAATAAAGTGGAAGTCACTTGACTTTACAACCAAGACTGGGTGTGTCGAAATCTGAGTATTCTTTTATTATCTTTCATTACTCAGATTCTAGATTATGTTGTCACATGATCTATCGGACTAATGTCCCGGTTACACTATCACATTTAGTCATCTCTTACTCATCCTTGATAAGAGGTTTTTATGCTATTGGTAGATAAGAACATTCTTCCCATTGACTCATTACCTATGACTAGTTCTTATCTCCCTTCTATCCTTTTACAGTAAAGCGGTGCTATCCTGTAAACAGTACTTAAGGAGAGCTCCCTCACTCGCTCTCCTTATCCTGAATCTTACCCT